>WBNM01037864.1:0-28510 GCA_013399055.1 Ramphastos sulfuratus | reverse complement strand
AGGCTCTTCAGCATGGAGAAGAGAAGGCTTCCAGGAGACCTTGTAGTAGCCTTCAAGTATCTGAAGGGGGCCTACAGGAAGGCTGAGGAGGGATTATTTACAAGGTCTTGTAATGACAGGATGAGGAGGAATGGGTTTAAACTGGCAGAGGGGAGATTTAGACTGGATGTTAGGAGGAAGTTCTTTGCAGTGAGGGTGGTGAGGCACTGGCACAGGTTGCCCACGGAGGTCGTGGAGCACAGAATCACAAAACGTGATCTTTGATCACGTTCTGTGATTCTGTGCTCCACAACCTCCCTAGAGGTGTTCAGCACCAGCTTGGATGAGGCCTTGAGTGACCTCCACTCCCTGCATGCCAGCAGTAAGAAAGACCCTGCCAGCAAGATAAGGACGAGGCACGGGCAGCTCATGGCTGCTGTGGGATGCACAAGCTGCCAATATCCTTCATGCAGTCCTGCAGGCATTCACATCCTTGTGTGTGTCCAAGCTCTCCAAGATGCCTCCAGGGTTGCACTTGGTAAACCTGCTGTGGCAGAGGGGTTGGACTGGATGATCTCCAAAGGTCTGTTCCAACACTTACCATTCTGTGATTCTGTAACAGCACTAAAACTTCTCAACGAGTTTCTTTTCAAGTGTCAGGTCAGGAGGCTTGACAGTCACCTCTGTAATATTTTAAGCTGTGGGGCTCAGAACTTGAATCACAATCCTCTCTCAGAAGGCAATACATGGAGAATCCAGGCTTGGATAGGCTGAACACATCCTGTTTTTACTGATAGCATCTCCAGGTCTTACGGAGGAACTAAAGAGAGTGACAACCTGTCAAGGACGAAAGACCACCCTCTCCTCAGATCCTGTTGTAAGAAAGGGAGAGATGATGGCTAGTTTGCCCTAAAAGCTGCAGCAGTGGCTTAAGTCAGTCCAACCCCCAGACTACTATTAGATTAGTCTTACTCCACTGCTTTAATGTGTCTGTAAAGGTTAAGTGCTGGTTCTCGAAGGTGTTAACCATGCAGCGGTGCTGTGCTGGAAAGGAAAGCAGAAATGAGAGCCTGAAAAGGCAAATTTAAAGTCTTTATGAAGACCCTTCCAAGAGAAAGTTGTATCCAGCAAGGAAGAAGACTCAATCTCACCACTCACATGGGAGTGAGTTTGCCAATTTGTCCATCCCACAGGAGACTGCAAAGCATCTAACACACCACAGACAAACAACAGCAAGAGCAGAACACCTGGAGAGACCCCAACCTTGCTACTGCGTGAAAGCAGGCAAACTCCTGGAGAGGGAGCAGACAATCATAGAATGCTTTGAGTTGGAAGCAAACTTAAAAATCATCCAGTTCCAATGCTCTTGCTATGGCCAGGAACACCTTCCACTATAGTTTCTCAGAACCCTGTCCAGCTTGACCTGCAATGTTCCCAGGGATGGGTATCTGCCACCTCTCTGGGCAACCTGGGTCAGTGTTTCACCACCCTCAGTCTAAAATATAGCTCCCTTATATCTAATGTAAATTTATTTTCCTTTATCACAGAATGACAGAAACATGCAGGTTGGCATCACCAAGTCCAACCTCTAACCCTACTCCACAAGATTCACCTTAAACCATATCCCCAAGCACCACATCCAAACAATCCTTAAACACATCCAGGATGGGTGACTCCACCCCCTCCCAGGGACAGCCTCAGCTACATCAGGTTGCTCAGAGCCCCATTCAACCTGACCTGGAATGATTCCATTCCATGGAATACTGGGATGTCTACCTCTCTCTGGTAGACATCCTGTGACACTGTGTCATCACCTTCACTGTGAAAAATTCCTTCCTTCCATCTAATCTAAATCTCCTAAAACCATCACCTTTTGTCCTGTCACAACATGCCCTGCTAAATAGTCTGTCCCTATCTTTCTCCTAGGCTACTTTTAGGTACTGAAAGGGCACAATAAGGTCTCTGTGCCTTCTTTTCTCTAGGCTGAACAACCCCAGCTCTTTCAGTCTGTCCTCGTGGCAGAGGAGTTCCAGCCCTCTGATCATTTTTGTGACCTCCTCTGGATCTGCTCCAACAGCTCCATGTCTTTGCTGTGCTGAGGACTCCAGAGCTGGATGCAGCACTAAAGGTTGGGCCTCATTGGAGCAGAGGGTGAGAACTACCTCCCTTGACCTCCTAAACAACCTAGGCTGGACAATCCCAGCTGGGCAGAGGGATTTAGATTAAAATCTTCACCCCTTACCCTGTCACAGCAGGCCCTGCTAAAATGTTTGTCCCCATCTGTCTTACCAGCCCCCTTTATGTACTCAAAGACCGCAATGAGGTCTCCCCAGAGCCTTATCTTCTCCAGGCTGAACAAGCTCAGCTCTCAGCCCATCTTCACAGCTGAAGTGTTCCAGCACCTGCTTCATTTCTGTGGCCTCCTCTGGACCTGCTCCAACAGGTCCAAGTCATTCCTGTGCTGAGGACTCCAGGGCTGGACACGGAAGTCCAGATGAGCNCAGGGAGGTTGTGGCTGCTCCCTCCCTGGAGGTGTTCAAGGCCAGGTTGGATGAGGCCTTGAGTGACCTGTTCTAGTGGGAGGTGTCCCTGCCTATGGCAGGGGGTTGGAACTGGATGAGCTTTGAGGTCCATTTGAGCTTTGAGGTTAGATGGTAACATTCTAGGTGCTCAAGGCAGGTTTGGACGTGGCACTTGGTGCCATGGTCTAGTCTCAAGGTCTGTGGTAACGGGTTGGACTTGATGATCTTTGAGGTCTCTTCCAACCTTGCTGATACTGTGATA
The DNA here is from genome assembly GCA_013399055.1 of Ramphastos sulfuratus. Classification (NCBI taxonomy): domain Eukaryota; kingdom Metazoa; phylum Chordata; class Aves; order Piciformes; family Ramphastidae; genus Ramphastos; species Ramphastos sulfuratus. The sequence goes on along the minus strand of WBNM01037864.1, from coordinate 25,747 downwards.
CTGTGGTGATTCTATGATTCTACCAGAGCAATGTAGAGGGGAAGCATCACCTCCCTTGACCTGCTGGCCACGACAACACGCTGGATCTCCAGTGTCATGAGGGGATCTACACCATACCCTCACAGCCTCACGTCACTTCCAAGCCTGCATACAGCATTCAGGGAAGCACCTGCCTAAGGACTGGTGACTAACTACATCAAGCAGAGAGGAAAATGAGTACTTTGGCTGTGGATGGTAGCATTAGTCACGGGTTTCTGTGCGTGAGGGAAGTTGATCCTCATGTTGTGCTCTGCCCACACAAGCAGTCCCATTGAGATCCAGAGTTACTCAAGCAGGGAGAGTTAAGCAAAGCGAGGATGTGTGGGTAGCGTTCGCACTGCTTTGAAGGTAATGTTTGAGGTTGCCATCAAGTTTTTCCTCTTGAAATTCACTGAGCAATTTTCTCCCTCCTGTAATGCACTTTAAAAAAAAAAAAAAAAAACAAACCACCACACTCTTTTTAATTTTTTTTAATTTTTTTTTTTTAATACCTAAATCCACATTACAGAGAAAAATGGCAAGAAACTGTAATTTGGAAGGAGGGGAGTGAATTCAGGGAAGGCAGCTGTATTGCCCATCTGCTAGGCTGCTAAAAACACCCACTTAAGTATCTGTTTACAAATCAAGTTGCCTGTGTTAGTAGAAACAGAGGCACTTGCTTCAGAACTATCAGACGATTGGCTGCTGAGGCGCTGAGTTTATTAGGTAGCAGACTGGATCTTTGTGAGGAAATGTGTGGCAGGAGGCATAAAACCAAAAAGCTGCTCTGAACAAGGGAATACTGCCAGGCACACATTTGAAAAACACACTGCCTGCAAGGAGCTGCAAAGAGTGCCCACCCCTGAGCCAGCTGCTGGTGCTAGAGGAACCCTTAGCTTGCTTAGATGTGAGAGGATATCTTAAAACAAAAAAAAGATAAACACTCAGCTCCAGTTCCAGCTTTATATCTCTTAATTTCCAAGGACCATGTCCAGGAAGAGGGCTGGAGCACCTCTCCTATGAGGAGAGACTGAGGTTGTTGGGGATGTTCAGTCTGGAGAGGAGAAGGCTCCCAGGTGACCTTATTGTGACCTTCAGGGATCTGAAGGGGACCTACCAGAAAGCTGGGGAGGGACTTTTTAGGATGTCAGGTAGTGATAGGACTGGGAGGAATGGAACAAAGCTAGAAATGGGGAGATTCAGACTGGATGTTAGGAAGAAGTTCTTCCTCATGAAGGTGCTGAGACCCTGGAACGGGTTGCCCAGGGAGGTGGTGGAAGCCTCATCCCTGGGGATGTGTAAGGCCAGNTTGTATATTTCTGTAACTATTCCTGTCTAGATGATCCTTGTGGTCCCTTCCAACCCTGACTGATTCTATGATTCTACTTCTATGACCCTTGCTAGAAGGTTTCTATTCCTCTAAAAAAAATCTAAGTTCCCAGTTACTCTTAATGTTTCCTTACTCACTGACCTCTTGGAGTGCTCAGGACTCCTCAGGGCTGGACCAATCAGACATTGAACTTAAGAAATCTCCTATGAACTATTACTAAATTAACATATTTGTGTCATTTGGTAAGAGTTACATAAAAATATGGACTGCTGCTGGAATAATGGTTGAACTTGATGAGCTAAAAGGTCTTTTCCAACCTAAATGATTCTATGATTCTGCAGAGGACTGACTTCCAGGTGAGACCACCTACTTTGCCACCCTTCTCTGTTTGGATAAGCACTGCTACAGCCTCACTGCAGAGGAGCCTGGATGCATATCAGTTGGCATTGCTTGGAATTTCATAGCCATTTGAGACAGAAATGTTAAAATGCCTCCAAAACACTTTCTAAAAGTGTGTTTAATCATAGCAGGAGTAAAGAAGCATCCTGTGACCCCTAAGCTGTCAGGTATTGCTCATAAATGATTAATGATGCAAACAGAGTTCTCGAGAGGTATTGCTAAGTGATCCATATTTCCATTTCCATCCCTGCTTGAGAAGCAGGTGCAGGATGACACAACTGCATTTCAGGAAGTTTGTGCACACAGCTGAGCTTGCCTCAGTTTTGAAAGTAAGAGGCTGTGCATTTCTGACACAGCACTGCTCAAAGGATGCCCTTCAGAGAACCAACATTGAGGCTCCAGGAACTACCTCACTTCTGCGATCTCCCCAAATGCAAGACACTTAACAGCATCATCTGTGGCTTTTACACCACACTGCACCCTAAAAAGACACCATTCCACCCTAAAAAGTGTTGGGGGGCAACATCAATGTTTCAGGATGATCTGGCAGTGATGTCCTGAAGTCAGCTGGAGGAAACAAAGGGGTTTTCTGATTACAGAAATCATGGGATAGGACTTGAAAAACATGAATTAGTGGAGGCAGAGTTATTTAAAAACTAATGGCACTCAACTGTCCCAACTCCAGTTTCTGGGATTATATAAAATAGGAAGGCAGTTGCTTGCTCTGTTGGCAACATAATCAACACATTCAAAAAGTCATGAAAGAGAAGAGAAGAGAAGAGAAGAGAAGAGAAGAGAAGAGAAGAGAAGAGAAGAGAAGAGAAGAGAAGAGCAGAAAAAGAACAGAAGAGAAGAAAAAGAAAAAAAAAGAGAAAAAAAGAGAAGAGAAGAGAAGAAGCAGAGAAGAGAAGAGAAGAAGCAGAGAAGAGAAGAGAAGAAGCAGAGAAGAGAAGAGAAGAAGCAGAGAAGAGAAGAGAAGAAGCAGAGAAGAGAAGAGAAGAAGCAGAGAAGAGAAGAGAAGAAGCAGAGAAGAGAAGAGAAGAAGCAGAGAAGAGAAGAGAAGAAGCAGAGAAGAGAAGAGAAGAAGCAGAGAAGAGAAGAGAAGAGCAGAAAAAGAACAGAAGAGAAGAAAAAGAAGAAAGAAAAAGAAAAAGGGCAGCACTCTCTGCAGCCTGTAGCAGGCTGGCAAGCCTGCAGGATGGCCAGATCCAGCAGTCAGCAGTCATTCATCTCCTGCGGGAGACAATGTTCCCCTTCCCTTTGAACGACTGCATTTTACGAGGGAGTGAAAAGAGCAGACGCTACCAATCAGCTCTTAATGCTCCCTCCGAAGATGAAAACATTTAACATGAAATCAGATCTTAGGGGATAGGATTTTTTTTTTTAATTATTATTCTCTCTCTCTCTTTTTTTTTTATTCCCTTCCCTTTTAATTTGCTCCTTTATCTCCCAGGCCTTGATAGTGTCAAGAACTGACTGATGACTACGGCATTAAGTTGCCTCTGGTTAAATCAAACATCGCTTCAAGCAACGAGTGTCTGGCTGGGAGCAGTTCAGGAGTGCCAGGGAGAAAGGGAATAGATTCTGCTCCTTTGATGGGTGGAGGGAGCCACACTCTTAGACTGATGGTGAAGAAAATATCCCTGTGCTAGTAATCCCCATCCTCTGGCACTACAGAGCTACCTACAGTGAGGGTGCAGCTACTTGAGGTCAGAGACAGGATCTGGGGAAGCTGCGGGGGGGACAGGAGAGGAACAAAGGCTCCTAGAGGTGACGTCTTCCACTCAGAGGGAAGAGATGATCTTATGCTTTGTCTTTTCAAAGCAAAGCTGCATTTAAAAAAAAAAAAAAGCCTCCTACTCTGAGACACTGGAACAGGTTGCCCAGGGAGGTTGTGAATGCTCCCTCCCTGGAGGGGTGCAAGGACAGGTTGGACAAGGCGTTGGGTGCCCTGTACTAGTGGGAGGGTTGGAACTAGATGACCTTTGAGGTCCCTTCCAACCTTACCTTTCTAGGATTCTATGATACTCCAGTGGAACTCTGTGCTATGCAGCTTCTCTCTTTGCAGGAAGAAATCAGTGGGAATGTTAGGCAGGGGACTTGTTGCGCTCAGCAGCAGCTGCCTCTTCGGAGGGCTCTCCATGGGCTGAACCAGCCTCATCCAGGTGCACATGGTTTTAACACCATCCTGATACCAGAATGCATTCTGAAGAGCAATGCAGCTCTTTCAAGTTGCTCACTGTGCTGGTTTGAGGCTAATTGGAATCTTTTAATGAAAAAAAAAATATACTATAGGCTGTGAAAAGAAAACAATGGTGATGTTTATTTCAATCATAGGCTTGCTGAGATGTGTAAGAACAAGAACACAAACATAGATAAGACACTCACACAGAGNTTGCAATGACAGGACAAGGGGTAATGGGTTAAAACTGGCAGAGGGGAGATTTAGACTGGATGTTAGGAAGAAGTTCTTTGCAGTGAGGGTGGTGAGGCACTGGCACAGGTTGCCCAGGGAGGCTGTGGCTGCTCTCTCCCTGGAGGTGTTCAAGGCCAGGTTGGAGGAGGCCTTGAGTGACCTGTGCTAGTGGGAGGTGTCCCTGCCTATGGCAGGGGTTTGGAACTAGATGATCCTTGAGGTCCCTTCCAACCTTACCACTCTATGATTCTATTGTGTTTCTGTATTCCATTTAACTTGTATATATCTGTAACTATTCCTGTCTGTTGTGTATATCTCTGCTTGTCTATTGTGCTAAGCTGTAAATAGAGCTTCAGTCCTTAACTTCCAGCCAGCTGAGTCTAGTCTGGGTGATTTTACAAAGCGTGGGGGGTGGGTAAATCCCAAACCACCACACTCACGGATTGCCCAAATCCAATCTGAGGTTTCTTCAAGGGCAGTTCCTGCCTCTGCTCCCACCAGGTGAAGCTGCTCAGAAAAGCTGCCGCGCTCCTCCCGCTCCGCTCTGTGCCATCCAACATTAGCATCGACACCACTTGGAGCGGCGAAGCTCTGCTCTTTATTAATTCAGGAGGGGCTGCTCATCCACCTTGCGCAGACGAACGCCAAACACTTTCTGTGAGCAGCCCTAGGAAATGGTCCCCCCACTTAGAAGAGCCATTTTGGCTAACACAGAAAGCTGGGAAATCTGGAGGAAGGGGTAATTTTGGAAGCTACAAGATCTGCAACACATTAGGCACAAGCCAGACTCCCCGCAGTGAAGGCTGCATTTATATGGATGTGCCCTTGGAGATGATACCTTAGTGGGGAGGTGGATTTTCTACCACAGTTCTGAAGTCACACAGCAGTCCTAATGCTGTCTCTGGGCTATTATCAGCCCCTTGGAGCCTAAAATCTTCCTCCACAGCCTTTTGTACACTCTGCATGATGAGGTGCTGTGCTTAAGAAAAAATCTCTCCTGTCAGGGTGGCAGAGCACTGGAACAAGCTGCCCAGAGAGGTTGTGGAGTTCTCTCTGGATTCAGAACCTGTCTAGATAAGATCCTGGGCAAGCTGCTCTGAGTGACCCTGCTTTAGAAGGGAGGTTGAGTTAGCTCATCTGCAGAGGTTCCTTCCAATCCCTACCATTCTGTGATTCTGTGCTATCACATAGTTTAACCATTTGAGAGGAGCCCAAAGTGGCATCACAAATCCAAGCTCCTTTGAATTGCTCAAGCAATCCACACAGGATCTCAGAAACTGCTATGCTGGGTCAGACTCACCCATTTTCTGTCTCCAGCAGTATTCAGTAACAGATTCCTAAGGCAAGCATAAGAACTGGGTAAAGTGATGGTTTCCCACAACACTCACAATCTTAGCTAATACCTCTGGAGATGGGGTAGGGTGTTTTGTTTTGGTTTTGCATTTTTTTCCCCCAAATTTTCTAATGGTAATGACATTTGAAGCTACATAAACCTCTAGCATTCACAGATCTCTTCAGCAATGAGTTCCACAGCTTCACCTACATGAAGACAATTGGTGTATTGCAGGATGCTGAAGGCAGCTGTCTGAGCTCAGATACAGTCCGAGTAATATTGCTGGCCAGGGCAGGGCAGGTTTGCATCTGGAACATTCAGTGCTGGCAGACAGATCCCCATCCACCCTGAGGGCTCTCATGAGCTCCTACATGAGAGGAGCTGGCAAGACTGGATGAGCCCTTCTGAGCCTTATTTATGTAGCAACCTGGTGGTGCTCTTTGCCTAGTCCAAACCTATCACTCACAACCAAATGGCACCTCTTGGACAGTTATCCAAGTTATTGTTATAGACAATGTGGATCCAGTATCTGGATCCAAGGGGATCCCAGCAGTACCAGCAGGAGCAGGGAGGTCATTCTGCCCCCGTACTCAGCACTGGTCAGGCCACACCTTCAGTACTGTGTCCAGTTCTGGGCCCCTCAATTTGAGAAAGATGTTGAAGTGTTTGAGCGTGTCCAGAGAAGGGCACCAAGGCTGGTGAGGGGGCTGGAGCACAGCCCTGTGAGGAGAGGCTAATGGAGCAGGGGGTGTGCAGCCTGCAGAAGAGGAGGCTCAGGGCAGACCTCATTGCTCTCGACCTGAAAGGAGGTTGTGGCCAGGTAGGGTTGGTGTCTTCTGCCAGGCGCTGTGACAGAAGACACAGCCTCAAGCTGTGCCAGGGCAGGTTTAGGCTGGATGCTAGGAAGAAGCTCTTCACAGAAAGAGTGATTGGCATTGGAATGGGCTGCCCAGGGGGTGGTGGAATCCCCATCCCTGGAGGTGTTTAAGAGGAGGCTGCATGAGGCACTTGGTGCCATGGTTTAGTTAATTAGAAGGGTTAGGTGATAGGGTGGACTCAATGACCCTAGAGGTCTTTTCCAACCTGGTTAATTCTGTGATTCTGTGAACAAAGGAGTCCTGTGCCTCAGTTTCTCCTTTGTCTTGACTGCAAATGCTCTAGATCTGGGGCAGTTTCTGCTTCAGTGCATGCCCAGCATTGTTGGAGTATGTCAGAGTTGTCTTAGGGATGGAGATTAAATTTCCCATTACCAGACCTTAGAACTTGCAGACACCTGGCAAAGGGCAGCTTTGTTAGCATAGTCTGACAAAGCAGCACACAAATCCAACACTTCTGGGATACACACACCACATCCCTGCCACGAAATAAAATGAGTCATGGTCAGTTCTCTGAGGGCAAGCAGCATGGCACAGCTCACATCCATATGGTTAAACTCACCCATCCTCCAAAAGAGGCTGGCAGTGTGCCTGTTGGAAAGTGTCCATGCTAAACCTTCAAGCATGTCCAGATACTGTCTGGGAAGATCGTTGGTCTTGGCCAAAACCATGCTTGGGACCATGGTAATCATTTAGTGGCATGGATGATCCCAGACCAGGACTGAGTGTTGTGTCCTTTTCCTGGCTGGGAGCTGGAGTTGTTCAGCCTGGAGAAGAAGAGGCTCAGAGGAGATCTTATTGCTTTCTACACCTGTCTGAAAGGAGGTTGTAGCCAGCTCATCTGGTTTCCACGGGAAGGCCTGCAAGCTTCCTGCACACTGGAATAACTCCTTTGTCTGCTACTTTATCCCTTTGACTATAAGGGACTGGAACACCTCTCCTGTGCAGAAAGATTGAAAGACGTGAGGCTGTTTCAGCCTGGAGAAGAGGAGGCTCAGGGCAGACCTCATTGCTCTCTACAGCTACCTGAAAGGAAGTTGTAACCAGGCAAGGGTTGGCCTCTTCTGCCAGGTACCCAGTGACAGAACAAGAGGACACAGCCTCAGGCTGCACCAGGGCAGGTTTAGCCTGGATGTTAGGAAGAAGTTCTTCACAGAAAGAGAGATTGGCATTGGAATGGGCTGCCTGGGGAGGTGGTGAAGTCACCGTCCCTGGGAGTGCTTAAAGGAGACTGGATGAGGCACTTGGTGCCATGGGTTAGTTAATCAGAAGGGTTAGGTGACTCGATGATCTTAGAGGTCTTTTCCAACCTGGTTAATTCTGTGATTCTGGCAAGTAGAGAGACAAGGCCCTGGTTATCTTTCAGACTGCACACAGACCATGCCTGCAAGGACCCATCAGCCTGGCAACATCCATGCTTGCCAGACAGTGCAAGTACCTACAACTGAACAGCACAGCTAACTGACCTCCAGTGTCCAGGTCCTGGTAGTGTTTACTTTACTAGTGGAGACATGCTCTCACCACCTGGGTACATGTGTGCATACATAAACCAGAAGATGCACTATTCCCTGGTCCTGAGACCTTGGTGCATCTGAATCCTAATGCACAACAACAGCAGGGTCCATCCAAACCACCTCTTGGTCCGTGGTTCCTCCTGACAGCCTGAAGTGTGGCTGGGAACTGTGCTTTGGATTCACTGCTTTCCTTCCCACTGAGTGCCTCCATGCACACACGTACGGAGATGCACACACATGAGCAGGAGCAGAACAGCTCCTAGGAAATGAAGCACTGCTCTGCACACTTCATCATGCAACTTCTTGTTCACATCTTGTGAGGCTCTGCAAGGAGAACTTACAGCTTTAGTTCTGTGAGCTTCTGTCCTGGATCTGCAACACATCTGAAAGGCTTCACATCAGTCCTGAGGGGACACTTATTATCACAGCTTTCACGGCTGTATTTTTAACCTCCTTGAAGAGTTCCCAAGGATAGCCAGAGGAAGAATACTATTTCAAGTGCACAAAGCAGATGAAAAAAAAATCCCTACTAAATTAGCACTTAGTGCATTTAGTAGACTGGCAAGTGGAGTGCTTGATGTGATCCTCAGGTTGGAAAGAGTTGGATTGCCTTCACAGAGTCACTGAATTAACCAGGTTGGAAAAGACCTCTAGGATCATCGAGTCCAACCTACCACCTAACCCTTCTAATTAACTAAACCATGGCACTAAGTGCCTCATCCAGCCTCCTCTTAAACACCTCCAAGGATGGGGACTCCACCACCTCCCCGGGCAGCCCATTCCAATGCCAATCACTCTCTCTGTCAAGAACTTCCTCCTAACATTCAGCCTAGACCTCCCCTGGCACAACTTGAGACTGTGTCCCCTTGTTCTGTTGCTGATTGCTTGGGAGAAGAGACCAACCCCACCTGGCTACAACTTCCTCTCAGGTAGTTGTAGAGAACAATGAGGTCTGCCCTGAGCATCCTCTTCTGCAGTCTGCACACCCCCAGCTCCCTCAGCCTCTCCTCACAGGGCTGTGCTCCAGGCCCCTCACCAGTGTTGGTGCCCTTCTCTGGACACATTCCAGTACCTCAACATCTCTCTTGAATTGAGGGGCCCAGAACTGGACACAGCACTCAAGGTGTGGCATGACCAGTGCTGAGTACAGGGGCAGAATAACCTCCCTTGTCCTGCTGGCCACACTGTTCCTGATGCAGGCCAGTACGCCATTGGCTCTCCTGCCCACCTGGGCCTTTTCCAACCTTGGTCTTTTCCAACCTGGATGTTTCTGTGATTCTGTGAGATTTTGTGGAGTCTCTTCCTATGGAAACATTCAGGACCTGTCTGGATGTGATCCTGGGCAGCCTGCTCTAGGTGGCCCTGCTTTAGAAGGGTGGCTGGAGTGGACTATCTCCAGAGGTCCCTCCCAACCCCTGGCACTCCATGATTCTGTGAAATACCAGGAATCCAGATTTGCAACCTGTGCTGCGAGGAGCTGGGGGCAGGCAAAGAGCCCATGCGGTCAGGCGATGGCTGCTCCTCACACGCGATCTTTTCTTCTGGTGCTGAAGTGCTATCAACCTGCTGGTGCTGCAAATAGCAAAAGGAGGTGATAAGTCTCCCCAGAGACATCTAGGAGGTCTGGCATTGAGAAGGGTTTGAATGCACTCCACCAAGCATTCCTAAAGCAAAGGGCACTGCCTTGTGAGCAGAGTAAAGTGATGGAAATCCAAGTGATGGGAAGAAACAGCCCCAGCCATCGTACAACCTACTGCAAAACTCCTTGTGTTTTCCTCTGGGCCAGCTGCCAGTGGCTGTGCTGTGACACAGGAGGGTTATAAACCAGGGGAGAGGGAGAAGTTTTCTTTCCAGGCTCTCACACAGTATCACAGTATCAGCAAGGTTGGAAGAGACCTCAAAGATCATCAAGTCCAACCCATTACCACAGACCTCAAGACTAGACCATGGCACCAAGTGCCACGTCCAAACCTGCCTTGAACACCTCCAGGGACGGTGACTCCACCACCTCCCTGGGCAGCCCATTCCAGTGGGGAATGACTCTCTCAGTGAAGAACTTTCTCCTCACCTCCAGCCTAAACTTCCCCTGGCACAGCTTGAGACTGTGTCCTCTTGTTCTGGTGCTGGTTGCCTGAGAGAAGAAAGCAACCTCCTGCTGGCCACAACCACCCTTCAGGTAGTTGTAGACAGCAAGAAGGTCTCCCCTGAGCCTCCTCTTCACCAGGCTAAACAATCCCAGCTCCCTCAGCCTCTCCTCATAGGGCTTGTGCTCGAGGCCTCTCACCAGCCTCGTTGCCCTTCTCTGGACACGCTCAAGCACCTCAATGTCCTTCTTAAATTGAGGGGCCCAGAACTGGACACAGTACTCAAGGTGTGGCCTAACCAGTGCAGAGTACAGGGGGAGAATGACCTCCCTGCTCCTGCTGGCCACACTATTCCTGATGCAGGCCAGGATGCCATTGGCCTTCTTGGCCACCTGGGCACACTGCTGGCTCATGTTTAGGTGGGTGTCAATCAGCACCCCCAGATCCCTTTCTGTTTGGCTGCTCTCCAGCCACTCTGACCCCAGCCTGTAGCTCTGCATGGGATGCTCTCCTCCCTCATCCACCATTCACTGATGACAGAAACATTCCCTCCACTTAGGAGTTTGGGTGCCATACCATGGCTTTTGGGTCTGAACTCTTGGAAACAGAGACCACAGTTCTCCCTTTCCAAAGGCTCAACACTTGGTGTACCAGGGAGACCAGAAAAAAGTGCCATGTTCCAGAAAAATCTCCAAGATATGATGGGATCAAGGTGGTCTCTACTAGAGGCACTTCTGATTCTCTCTCCTCCTTTCACTTCAGTGCTACTTTTTCCTCTTTGTGATCAATTTGCACTTGGATTTTCTTTCCTCCTCCTGCCATTTTTAAGACAAGTCCTTGCATCACTGCTCAGAGAGCTGATAGAAGTCTCATCCTTGGAAACATTCAAGGTCAGGCTGGACAGGGCTCTGAGAAACCAGATGTAGTTGAAGATGTCCCTGCTCACCATCAGGGGTTCAGACTAGATGATCTTTTAAAGTCCCTTCCAACCCAAATCATCCTCTGATCTTGGCAGAAATTACTGCAGTGCAGGTCCATGAACTCTGCATGCCCAACTCCACCTGCTCCATACATTTGTCCTCAGGCCAACCTGATGACCCTCTGCTCCTCTCTCTACATTCACACCATGGTGACCCCAAGGCCATTGTCTGGAGGCCAACCTAAAGTTTGTGGAGCTAACAGAAATAACTTCATTCACTTGAATTCAACACGTATCAGGCCTTTGTGTGATGATTCCCTCCTCTCTAACTAGCACATTCTGCTTAGCTTGTAATAGAAACACTCTTTGCAGCACACTGGAGTGGTTTGGGTTGCCATTATCTGCAAGGAGATGCCAAAGAGCAAGAAGAGAGGCAGCAGCCTCTGATTTCAACAGGTCTCCTGAGGTGGGACCTGTGCTGGTGTCTCCTCAGTGGAGCAGGGCTGGAATCTCCTCAACTTTGTTTTGGGGGAGTCTGAACTTGTGCAAATCCTCTTCCATTTGTCCTGGTGAAGCAGCAATGTTCATCCATAGCTCCTGGAGCACATTGACTTTCTCAGAAAAAAAAAACCAAAACAAAAAACCAACCAAAACAAACCCACCTAATACTTTTTTTTTTTCCCAAGCAAGAATCTTTAGGAAAATGAGATATTTGATGAAAAGCTATCCCCTTGCCTTCCCTCTCAATTATTTTTTAAGTACTGCAGACATGAAATGGAAGTATTTTTATTAAAATATCAGCAGGCAAACAGAACACACAAAAAGGAAGCCCATGGCAAAGCCAAAATCAACCCTGAAAAATTGCTAAAGCAGGAGAAGAGTTAACCCCCAGACTGCGATTTCTCTCCTAGGGAGCCAGCAAAGCCTCCAGAGCTCTCTGTACAGAGGGACTATTGCAAAGTCTGGCATTATTTGATTTTACTGTTTTCACTTCAGAGTAATAACAGACCTTCTCTAAGACTGGGGACTGGATTTGTCCTTATAATGTGACCTTCTTGTTGCCTACAAGTAGCAGAAAAAGGCCAGACCCTGGCAGAAAATGGACAAGGTTCCTGGCGTTTTGTCGGCACAAAGTCAGGTCTTATCCCTTCTCGGCTCTGAGCAGCTCCAGGGACAGGAGTGTGGTGATCTCCTCTTATCTGCTGTCATCTGCCATTTCCAGAGCTCCTGCTGGCTGCTCAAGCAAAGTCCCCAGTGTGGTTTTGTTCTTCTTGCAATGGCTGAGTGAACTCCTCACTCTCCAGGAGCAGAAAGAGCCCTTTCCCTTGCTTACACCACAGCTACACAGACGCCCACAGCCTTTCTGCTTTCTTGTCATTATCCACTCCCATGCCTGGTGGGCAGGAACCCAGCACCATTCCCTCTTCTGTAAGGACACCCACCCTGTTCAGACACACACACCCTGTTTTTTTCTCCCAAAGCAGGAGGAATCCAAATATTTTCAGAGCACTGGAACAGGCTGCCCAGGGGGGTTGTGGAGTCTCCCTCTCTGGAGATATTCAAAACCCACCTGGACGTGTTCCTGTGCGATCTGGTCTAGGAGATCCTGCTCTAGCAGGGGGATTGGACTGGATGAGCTTTGGAGGTCCCTTCCAGCCTCTAACACTCTGTGATTCTGTGATTCTGTAATTCGGTGGTTGTGGAACATAGAATCATAGAATCATAGAATGGTAAGGTTGGAAGGGACCTCAAGGATCATCCAGTTCCAACCCCCCACCATAGGCAGGGACACCTCCCATTAGCACAGGTTACTCAAGGCCTCATCCACCCTGGCCNCAGCCCTCTGAGCATCTTTGAGGCATTGCTAAGACTCCCCCTTTCTCAGCCTTCTCAAGACTAAACACAGAATCACGAATTAACCAGGCTGGAAAAATACCTCTAGGATCATCAAGTCCAACCTAACCCTTCTAATTAACTAAACCATGGCACCAAGTGCCTCATCCAACCTCCTTTTAAACCCCTCCAGGGATGGGGACTCCACCCCCTCCCCAGGCAGCCCATTCCAATGCCTGAAGAAGAGCTCTTGCTGTGAAGAGCTTCTTCCTAATATCCAGCCTAAACCTGCCCTGGCACAGCTTGAGACTGTGTCCTCTTGTTCTGTCCCTGGTTGCCTGGCAGAAGAGACCAACCCCACCCGGCTACAACCTCCTTTCAGGTAGCTGTAGATAGCCTCCTGTAGAGGAGGTCTCCCCTGAGCCTCCTCTTCTCCAGGCTGAAGCAGCCCCACATCTCTCAATCCTTTTTCATGGGAGAGATGTTCCAGTCCCTTATAGTCAAAGGGATAAAGCATCAGAAAAAGGAAAGTTATTCCAGTGTGCAGGAAGTATGCTTCCCATGGAAACCAGATGAGCCTGAAATGTCAGGCAAGCCTTTAGCCAAGGAGCACATCAGTAGGTACATCAATCAGCCCAGCCTTTCTTCCAGCATGCACATGAGTGAAGCAATATCTCAATTATGGCTCTGTGTTTCATTGCACATTGACCTTAAGAGCCCAGTGCTTTACAGGAAGGAGTTTAATTCAATTAGCACACCCATGGGCTTTCTTCAGCCAGGATACTAAACCGACCTGCTGATGTAGGACATTTAAAGGTAGCACAGGGCACTGGGGTTTGAAGGCAATATCTTCCCCTGCTTTTCATTTGCAGTTAACAAAAAGCCAGAGGACGTCCATGAGGTGGTATTTGTTGCAGAAACCAGCCCAGCATTGGTTGCTGCACTCAGTAAGTTTGCAGATGACACCAAGCTGTGTGGCACAGTCACTTGCTAGAGGGCAGGGATCCATCCAGAGGGACCTGGACAGGCTGGAGAAGTGGGCCCAGGCCAATCTCATGAAATTCAACAAGGCCAATTGCAAGATCCTGCACCTGGGTAGGCACAATCCCAAGCACAAATCCAGATTGGGTGGGGAATGGCTGAGAGCAGCCCTGAGGAAAAGGCCCTGGGGGTCTGGGTTGATAAAAAGCTCAACATGAGCCTGCAGTGTGAGTGCAGCCCAGACAGCAACTGAGTGCTGGGCTGCAGCAAGAGCAGTGTGGGCAGCAGGGCAAGGGAGGGGATTCTGCCCCTTTGCTCTGCTCTCCTCAGACCCCACCTGGAGTCCTGTGTGCAGTTCTGGAGCCCCCAGCACAGGAAGGACATGGAAGTGTTGGAGAGGGTCCAGAGGAGGCTACGAAGATGCTGAGAGGGCTGCAGCAGCTCTGCTATGAGGACAGACTGAGAGAGTTGGGGCTTAGAGTAGCCTTTCCAAGCATGGGTGTATACCATGCATAAAAGGAGAAAGTCAAATCCATGGAATACCTTAGGGAGGAGTTTGAAGGTAGTGAGAGGTCAGATGGCCTCTTCTTTGCTTGACAGCCCCAAGAAGATGATCCACAGGCTGCACAGGTTGTAGCAGATTTATTCTCCCACAGGTCAAACACAGGTGGCTTCATTTTCTTTGAGGAAGGGCAAACAAGTGCTGGGCACAGCACTGTCCATGGGATCACTCATGGCCTTGACCACACCAGTTGCCCATTCTTTGCTCTGTTTCTGGAGCTGCAGTGAGCTATCTCACTTCTCCTATAAGACCTGCTTAAAGCACACCACTAAGGAGAACACTCTGATAGGATCTGACCTTGTTCATGCAGTTTGGCTAACCTGGGCAAATTGTGGCCAGCATCCTGACTTCCTCTGCTGCCACCCACTTCCACAAGTTCTTCTTGACTGCTGAAGTACCCCTACAGCCAACCACAATAGAGCCAAGGCACAAGCTTCACCTCTGGAAAGTCAATAATCTACGTTACTAACACTTAGAAGGGTTTGTGACAGAGTTTTGGCTGATAGAAACTCACACTGACCTGAACAATTCCCAGGCAGTGATCTTTCCCAATGGATAGCATGGACAAATCCCAGGAGGTTGACCCACTTACCCAGCACTGTCTTCCACCACCAGCCCAGCCACCTTCAGGCCAACAGCATCCTGTCTTGTATCAGAAACAGTGTGGGCAGCAGCAGCCAAGATGGACAAGGGAGGGCTAAGCTGTCCCAGTTTTCCCAACACAGGCCAGGATGCACGGCAACCTGCATCCCAAACAGTTCTCATCCCCACTGGTGTAGCAGAAGTTCCACCAGTGTGGGTCTTGTGGTGTCTCTGTGTCCTTGTCTAGCTCCTCTGTGTCCCCTCTGCCTGTCTCCAAAACCCCATGGCAGAGCAGGGTTGCTGGGGACACTGAAGGCATTAACTGACTCCCAGGACCATGTTGGTGTGGGGTCTCCATCTCTGGAGACTTTCGAGGCTTGCCTGGACATCTGCTTTAGATGATCCTGGTCTGGCAGGGAGGTTGGACTCAACAATCTCCAGAGGTCCCCTCCAACCCCTACCATTCTGTGATTCTGTGATCATCCCCATCTACATGGGGCACACATGAGGCCACACCTTGAATACTGTGCTCAGTTTTGAGCCCTGCACTGCAAAAAGGACCTTGAGGTCCAGGAGCATATCTGAAGAAGAGCAAAGAAGCTGGTGAAGGGCCCTAGAGCACAGGCCTTGCAAAGGAGCTGCTCAGGGAACTGAGACTGTTTAGCCTGCTGGTGGTGGTGACCTGGCAGTCCTGGTTTAATGGTTGGACTCCATAATCTTAAAGTCTCTTCCAACCAAAAGGATTCTGTGATTCTCTTCTATAATGAAAGGTGTCCTTTACCGCATGGACACACAACTGGCCAGCAGCACCTGTTGCACCTTAATCTTTGCACAACATCCCACCAGCTGTGTAAGTCAAGCTCTACTGGGTGATGCCCAATGACAGGACAAGGGGCAATGGGTGGAAGCTGAGGCATAGGAAGTTCCATGGAAGCATGAGGAAAAACTTTTTCACTGGAAGGGTTACAGACACTGGACAGGCTGCCTAGGAGGGCTGTGGAGTCTCCCTCTCTGGAGATATTCAAGACGTGCCTGGATGAGTTCCTGTGTGATATACTCTAGGTGATCCTGCTCTGGCAGGGCAGGTGGACTGGATGAGCTTTGGAGGTCCCTTCCAGGCCCTGACATTCTGTGATTCTGTGCACCGATGCTCTGCACCCAGGGGGGGCTCTGCTCGCAAGGCTGCAATCAAGAGAAGGAGGCAGCAGGAAGAGGAGACTGGACAGCAGAAAGCACCAAGAAAATTTGGTGACTGGTGGGAACTGTTGAGAAGGATGTGAGCAGAATACCTAAAAGAATGGGCAGGTGGGGAAAAAACAGCAAAGCTCCCAACACGGGAGGCTGGTTCCAAGCGCTTCTGCTCCGAGGACAGCCAAGATGCAGCGAGGGAGCACACCTGGCAAAGCAGGGGGAGGCAGGGGCATCGACAGCTCTCCTGCTTCTCCAGGGTATCTCAGAGCTGCAGGGAAAAGAAAAGAAAAAAAAAAAAAAAAGAAAAACAAAAAAGAGGAAAACCACCCAGTGACCTCGCTGAAATTAGAAACTCCACAATGAACACGCTCCGCATCCAACTTGCCGGTCTCTGTAGCCATGGAGACGGCTACAAATCTGTGTCAGCCACAATCCGCTCTCCAGCTCCTAAAATGTAAACGAAAAAGGAGGGGGCGAGGGCTGGGAGGCGGGAGTGGGAAGGGGGAATTCCTCTGCACTGTTTGGCTTTGATGTGCATCACGTTTAAAGGCACAGGGGATTATCCAAGGCTGATGCCGGATGAAGCGGCGGCGGTGCAGCTGCTGCTGTGTGCTGGCCGCGCTTCCCTCCAGCGCAGCATCTCCCCAGCCTCCTGAAAAGCCGTGTCAAAAAGTCTCAGTGCCTGGGGTGAACACAACACCACAGCTTTCTCAGGAGGCTTCAAAGCATCATCAGCATCATCATCCTGGAAGCAGTGGGCTGAGGCAGCACATTGGAGGGGATGGTCCTTACCAACCGAGTGCTGGGCTGCATCAAGAGCAGTGTGGGCAGCAGAGCAAGGAAGGGGATTCTGCCCCTTTGCTCTGCTCTCCTCAGACCCCATCTGGAGTACTGTGGGGTTCTGGAGCCCCCAGCACAGGAAGAACATGGAACTGTTGGAGTGAGTCCANGGAATTACAGAATCACAGAATGGGGACCTCTGAAGAGCTGGAGCATAGGAGGTTCCACATGAACATAAGGAAAAACTTTTCTAACTATGAGTGTGACAAAACACTGGAACAGGCTGTCCAGAAAGGCTGTGGAATCTCTTCAAAACCCACCTGGACAATTCCTGTGTGAACCACTCTAGGTGATCCTGCTCTGGGACGGGGGTTGGACTGGATGATTTTTTGAGGTGCCTTTCAACTCCTAATGTTCTGTGAGTCTGTGATCTTCTAGTCCAATCACCCAGCTAAAGCAGGGTCACCTAGAGTAGACTGGGAACTCTTGCTACCAGGATGGCACAAGAGATGACAAAGCAGGAAAGAGAAGGATGGCACCAGAGACTTGTTTCTCCTGGACTTAGAGGTCATGGCTGGGCTTTAGGTCATGAGCAACACATGCCAAGTTAGGCAGATTTTTGGTTGGCTCTGTCTGTAGGGCAGCCAAAATACAGAGGTCTGCATTGTTAGACAAGACTTATAGCCTGTTGGACTTGTAAGTAGGTTCAGGAATGAGCAGAACTGGAATGTTGAAGCTCTGAGTGTAGAGAGAGATTGTCCAAAGTTGCCCTTTCAGCTAGGCAAGAGGGAAGGCAGGAGATGTAAGGAATAAAGAACAGCTCTCTCCAGAACATAAGGGAGAAATTTTCCTCTATCTTGGCAAAATACAACCAACCAACACCCATCCTTCCACCAATCAATCCCCACCCCTGACAACAACTAGGAATTGAGTCATTTTTGCCTCTTCTGCACTCCCTTTTATTTCTGATGTGGGTCATTTTTGGTTGTTTTGCCTGATTTTTGCTGCTGCACAACTCAAAACTACATCTGCCCCTCCGTGGAGTTAAAGGCAACACAACATTTGAAGCTAAAGGGCTGCAGGAAACTCAGCACTACAAGGAGAGATGAGAAGGCTCTGAAACTCTTACAGCAACAAAATAATATTGAAGGCTAATTTATATTAACTTTATTACCTTAATAATGCTAATTTATCCAATGCCATATTAAACCCATGGGTGATCTACTGAGTTACAAAGCAAGGCAGAGCCAGGGCTGTTCTGAGCCCTACATCTTTGATGACTCCTCAGGCAGATGCTGTAGGGTCACTGAGGGAGGCTGAAGGTGCCTGATCAGAGAAGTAAAAGAGACACAGACAATTCTGACTGGCTCCATTTGTTTCAGGAGCTAACTCCCTGAATTATCCACTGCAGAAGCAAGATGAAGTAATGGTGATGGAGAAAGAAGCTCAGTTCATAAAGTCATAGAGTCACAGAACCATAGAATCATAGAGCTATTTTGGTTGGAAGGGATCTTTAAGATCATCAGGCCCAACTTTAGTTCCCATCAGATTTTGTATGATTGGAGGATGCTGTTTGCCATAAATTCAGGATCACAGAATCACAGAACCATAGAATTGTAAAATGGTTTGGTTGGAAGGGACCTCCAAAGATCATCCAGTCCAACCTCCCTGCAGTCAGCAAGGACATGCTGCAGCAGACAGGCCACACCTTGAGTGCTGTGTCCAGTTCTGGGCCACTCAATTCAAGAGAGATGNCAGTAATAGGACTCTCTCTGCAGCCTTCTTGTAGCCCCCTTCAGGTACTGGAAGGTTGTTATTAGGTCTCCCCAGAGTCTTCTCTTACCCCAGCTGAACAACCCCAGCTCCCTCAGCCTGTCACAGAATCACAGAAACATGCAGGTTGGCAAAGCCCCTTAGGATCACCAAGTCCAACCTATAACCCTACTTTACCAGGTGCACCTTAAGCCATATCCCCAAGCACCACATCCAAACCACCCTTAAACACATCCAGGGTAGGTGACTCCACCACCTCCCTGGGCAGCTCATTCCAGTCCCTGACCACTCTCTCTGTGAAAAACTTTTTCCTAATGTCCAATCTAAACCTCCCCAGCCTCAGCTTGAGGCCATTCCCCCTTGTTCTGTCTCCAATTACTTGTGAGAAGAGCCCAGAAGCAGCCTCTCCACAATGTCCCTTCAGATAATTGTAGACCGCAATGAGGTCTCCCCAGCAGAGATGCTCCAACCCCATGATCATTCTTTTGGGCAAGCAAACACAACCTAATCTGCCTTCATTCCCTGCTCCTCCATGTTCCCACTAATATTACAGAGAGATTTTTAGATGGATAAGGTTGAGAGGCAAGAAGCTATTCAGCAGAGGAAGACATGCAGAAAACTCTTTCCTAGGCATGGATGCAAAAGAGAAATGCACCTGTAATAGAGAGAATTGACTGTAATAAGAGAATGACCCTACAGCTCCTAATTCATTAATCACTTCTATGGAACAAGGCTTCTTCCAACCAGGGTGAAATTACCTGGCTCACTTGCAATGGCACTGCCAGACAGGTTGATTAAGGTCTAAAATGTGCTTGGAGGATTTATTGAAATGGTCTCATCTGCTGCAATGTAATTAATTTGAGATACCTTCCCAGCCAGGTATGTTTGGAATGCTATCTGATCACCCTTCAAAAACAAAAGAGAAAATAATTTAAAAGAGGACAAGTTTAACTCTTTTGAAATCAGGAAATTAAATGTATCCCTTTACCTCCTCTTTATGGGGCAGAAAAGTTCTGCTTTTCCCTTCTACCAAAAGACCCTCTGGAAAGCAGCTTTGCTGCATCTTGGATTTCACCCATCAGTGGAATGTAGCTGAAAGCTTCACTTGGACTGGAAGGAAGGAAGCAAACTCGAGCACTAGAAGTAGCCTGTTGAACAGAAACACATCAACACTCCACCCTAATTAGTAGGGGTCTGCTTGCTATGTGCACTGCAGTACCTTGCCAATTAATTTGTGCACGTTTGCTAAGCCACTGGAAGAGGCCAAACATTAAATATAGATGCTAAATAAGAGGGAATAAATAGCAAGCAACATTTAGCTCTCTAGGTTTTCAGGCCCCATCAACAGGGACATTCAGTTGCTGCCCAGAGCAGACTCCTTAACTAAGATCCGTAAGTGCATTATTAATTTTTCAGTAGCATCTACTAGAGCTTAAAGAAGACACAGTCATGCTATGCATGAGGATTCTGCCCAAAAGAGCTTTAAAATCTCCAGCCTCATGGCTGGTGAGGGTCACTGCTGAACTGCACCCCAGCCACAAGATGCTCTGGGCACAGACCAGTATCTTCTTTGCAGCTCTGAGTCCTCCTGCTGCCCAGTTTCATGTTCCCAGACTGACCAACCCTGCCAGGATGTGGAGAAGGAATGAAGAGAACAGCTGCAACCCACCCTGCCTCTGCCCCTCTGGGCTCTTCACTAAATGATCCCACTCCTGACTCCTCTTGCTATTCATGAGTAAGAAAAGTTACAGCACCAGGAGAAAGCTTTCTACAGAGACCTTTCTACAGCTTCTGCTGTACAGCTCTGCTATCCAGCTGCAGAATCATAGAATCACAGAATGGTTCTATGGTTGGAAGGGACCTCAAAGCTCATCCAGTTCCAACCCCTGCCATAGGCAGGGACACCTCCCACTAGCACAGGTCACTCAAGGCCTAGTCCAACCTGAACATCTCCAGGGAGGGAGCAGTCACAACCTCCCTGGGCAACCTGTGCCAGTGTCTCACCACCCTCACTGCAAACAACTTCCTCCTAACATCCAGTCTAAATCTCCCCTCTGCCAGTTCAAACCCATTGCCCCTTGTCCTGTCATTACAAGACCTTGTCAATAGTCCCTCCCGAGCCTTCCTGTAGCCCCCTTCAGATACTGGAAGGCCACTCCACTCTCTCTGCCAAAGCAGCACCACTGAAAAGAGATTGGCCCCATCTACTTGATGAAGATATCCTCTTCAGACCAACAGGGAAGTGCATTTCAGAGCTCGAATCTCTTCCTTAAAATGTGCTACCAGCCTTCATTTTTAAATCTAAGAAGGAATTTCAGCTTGAGCACAGGGTTTGCACTGGTTGTATCTGTAGCAAGAAGACAGAAGTAGATAGTTTATGACANTCCTCTGGACCTGCTCCAACAGCCACCTTCTTCCCTTGTGAACAGCTTTTCTCCACAGCAGCCCACAGCTGTGAGCTGACCTCTAGAGAAGGTATCAGCCTCCTGAAATCCATCCTCAGAGTGCACCTCATGAAGGCCAACAGGTTTCCAAGCTGGTCCATGCATCCTCTGCTCACTGCTGTTACTTCATCACATGTGATGATCAGGTGGGCAGCACTGAAACACTATGCTCTTTGCATGTCACCCCATGACTGCCAGGTGTTCAGGAGACAGGTTTATAATCTGTTCACTCAGCTGGCATGTTCCCTTGGCTTAGGATTACATCAATTATCCCTATTTTTAGGCCGCGGGATAAAGTCCTGTAGTCCACAAGAGACAAACAGCTCCCAAAGAAAAAGGTATTAACATATCTTTATATTCCAGTCTTTGTTAAGCTCCATAAGGGATCCATCAAGAACCAGAAGCCTAATGGTTTCCAAAGCCTGGAGTATTTCCAGGATTCAGTTCTGCTCCAACCCAAGTGGTTCAACCTCCTCTTCCTTCTTTTTCTCGCCTTGTTCTGTTAGCCACAGGAGCTCATTTGCCTGGGAGTACCTCCTCATACTTTGCTGTGCTTGTGCCATTATTATCCTCCCTGCAGAAATTCTTCTCTAGGAGGTTTAAAACCTTCTGTGTGATGCAGTTCTTCATATGTGGCTGTGTCCTCATTGCTGCTATTAGCAGCCAGGAAACACAGTGTCTCATTAGGGCTTTCTCTTGGATAAGCCTCTGACTTAATCTACCCCCAAGACTTACCTCTTGTGCAGATCTCCTTTTAAGGGGTACCAGCTGGAACACAGGAGGTTCCACATCAAAAGGAGGAGACACTTCTTTACAGTGAGGGTGCTGGAGCACTGGAACAGGCTGCCCAGAGAGGTTCTGCAGTCTCCTTCTCTGGAGGTTTTCAAAACGTATCTGGATGTGTCCTTGTGTGGCCTGCCCGAAGTGATCCTGCTTTGGCAGGGGAGTTGGTCTGGATGATCTATGGAGGTCCTTCCCAACTCCTAACATTCTGTAATTCTGTGATTCTGTGAGCATAGAATCATAGAATCATAGAATGGTAAGGTTGGAAGGGACCTCAAGGATCATCCAGTTCCAACCCCCTGCCATAGGCAGGGACACCTCCCACTAGAACAGGTCACTCAAGGCCTCATCCAACCTGGCCTTGAACACCTCCAGGGAGGGAGCAGCCACAACCTCCCTGGGCAACCTGTGCCAGTGCCTCACCACCCTCACTGCAAAGAACTTCCTCCTAACATCCAGTCTAAATCTCCCCTCTGCCAGTTTAAACCCACTGCCCCTTGTCCTGTCATTGCAAGACCTAATTATAATTCACCTGCACAAGTGTTGTGAACCTGGTGCCAGTCACTGCACCATGGAGACACAAAGAGGGACACCACCAAGCAGAGCTGCTCAGGACTCTTCACATCCTCCTTTTTAATACAGCAAAGAAGATGCAGGGTTTGGGAGGGTGTTAAGGGAGGTTATGCAATGAACTTCCTAAATCCAGGTGCCAGTGTCACATGAGACTTTCTCATGCCTTCACCTTTTCTCTGTGACATCATTTTGCCTTTCAAAGGGCAAGAGGCAAACAAAAGAGGCTTTTGAGCCACTCCACCACCCAGCTGTCCTTGCTTTGTTTCCCAAGCCTGTGTGACAGGGCAGCTCACAGCAGAAGCAGAACAGCAGCTGGCACAAAGATGGCACTTTTAGCAATTTTGGGCATCCACATCTCAAATGCTGCATAGATTGGGGGAGGATGACAGGCCAGGAGAGACTGGAGACTTTGTTATTTCCATTTTGAGACAAGCTGTGAAGGAGGACAAGAAAGCAGGAAGGTCTGTGGTTGGAGGTGGCCTGGGACACCTGCCTAAAGATGGGATGAGTGACTGCAAGTTGCTTTCTCTCTGCTAAATATGGGTAGAGTGGTGTTCACTAGCAGAGGTGTCACCTGCAAGTCGCTTTCTTTCTGCTAAATATAGGTAGAGAAGTGCTCACCTGGAGCAGTTTTCATCTAGGAGTGCACAGGACTGAATTCAGGTTTGCAGGTTTTAAGGAGAGCAAGATCACAGATTCTGAGTGGCTCCACCTCCATGCTTTGCAATTTCACAACCTCTGAGCACTGCAATGGAGAAGAGCTGCAGGGAATGGGTGGCACAAAACACAGCCAGGGACAAAGCTCTTCAACAAAGACTTGTGATAACTTAAAATGAGGAAGAGATGCTGAGATGGAGCACAAGCTCTATCTGAACATGAGGAAAGACTCTTTTTCCCTGTAAGCACTGGATCAGGCTGCCCAGAGGAGTTGTGGAGTCTTCTACTCTGGAAAAATTCAAACCCTACCTGGATGTGATCCTGTGCAACCTGCTCTAGGTGACCCTACTTAAGAAGGTGGTGTGTGGACTGGATGCTCTCCAGAGGTTCTCTTCCAATCCTCAGAAGTCTGTGGCTGCATCCATTTGCAATACATCTGTTTATGAAAGCAAAACCTTGCAACAGGAAATAATTTAGTTTCTGTGTGGGAGAAAGCTCCATACCACAGCACTGAGTTCTGCACAGGTAAGGAAGCCAAAGAGGACAGGCAGAAGCAGATGGAGGAAAGCAGCTTTGCTGATGACAGGGAATTGTCATATGCAAGCCAGACATCAAAATATGTCACACAAAGCTCTCTCCATGCTTGGGCCACCTCACCCTTGATGTGAACTTGGCATGTGTCATTAAAGCTATTCAGGAGTGAACCTTCCAACAGAGCTGGCTGCCTGAGGATGTCAACCTTCATGCTCAGATGCCCAGTCCTTGCAGGTTCAGAGCAGTCTTCTCCCACATTTCCAGCCAGCAGCTTCTAGGAGATGCTGCAACTCATGAGCCTTGTAAAGAGGCTCTCATGGTAAAGCATGACATGACTTTGTGTATCCAGCTTGGGAGTTCTCAGCACAGGAAAGCCATGGACCTGTTGGAGCAGGTCCAGAGGAGGCTGCAAAAATGACCAGAGGGCTGGAGCTCCTCTGAGAGAGTTGAGTTGTTCATCCTGGAGAAGAAAAGGCTCCAGGGACACCTTATTGTGGTCTATAGGAAAGATGGGGACAGACTTTTTAGCAAGACCTGCAGTGACAGGACAAGGGGTGATGGTTTGAAACTAAAAGAAGGAAGACTTAGATGAGATATTAGGAAGAAAATTTTGAGAGTGAGGGTGGTGAGACACTGGCACAGGTTGCCTAGATAGGTGGCAGAAAGCATCCCTGAAAGCACTCCAGGTTAGGGCTCTGAGCAATCTGCTGCAGCTGAAGATGTCCCTGCTGACTGCAGGGTGGTTGGATTCAACAACCCTTAAAGGTCTCTTTCAACCCAAAACATTCTGTAATTCTCTGATTCATGCAGACCCCTCCTGTAAGTACAGGCAGTGATTGCTGTCACAGCTCTCAGGCAGGTTTCATCTAAACCAAGCATGAATGCTTCCAGTGAAGGCATCCACCACTGGAAATGTCCACAGAGATCTGCCCAACAGCAGGACACCAGAGGGAGGTGGTGCTGGGAGTGGATGAAGCACCATACGAGGGCTGCAGAGCCACACAACATCTCTGCTGTGACACGACCCTGAACACAGCTAATCCATCAAGTCACACTTAAGAGGGCCAACTGCTAGCCCTTGCCCTTTTACCTCCAAAACTTCCCAGGCAGAGTTATTAAACACAAGAGATTCTAGCCCCAAAAACGTAGCAGGAGGTTCCTGGATAGCTGAATGCAAGATCCACACGTCCCAGGATCCCAGTATTTAATCCTCTGCAGTGCTGATTCTCCCATAACATGGAAAAAGCTATTCCTGCACACAAACTAACCTAGCAGGAACTTCTAGTGCAGGAAAACCTGATGCCCAGACAGGCTTTTTGCATTCAGACATGAATAACCACATGCTGGACCTGAGCTTCATGAATGACACTGAGAAACTGAAAGCTAAGAGTAGAAGAAATGCAAACCAACCCTTTTAGCAGAGGTAATTCTTGGTGGAGAAGGAATCTGGAGGCTGTGTTGTGGCTAAGCTGTCTCTATACTTATAGCTCCTTCTGAATTCAGAGTTGGTAGAAAAACAGACACCTGCTCAGGGCTTGCTTCCTTCACAGCTCACCCTTGCTGGGAGGCTCAGTAGCAGTTCCCAAGGCTCTACAGCTCTGCCCTGTGCACAGATAACAAGTTGCATGTGGTTCCCATGGGGTTCTCCTGGCTTTCCACCAAAAGCCATGTTTCAGAGTGATGGTTCATCACTCTACCACCTAAATCCATCACTGGAGATGCTCTGTGGGTGGGGCTTCAGTAAAGCAAGCAGACATAACTCCCAGGAAAGACCACAGACCATCAAACTGGAGGTATCTGAGTCCAAGTCCCCTCTCTAGGTTCCCACTGCAGCTAATGGAGATCTCTTCACACAGCCAATAGAGGATGCAGAGGATTCCTCTTCTGGAGCAGAGTTCTGGGTGTAGGTGTAGGAGAAGATGAGCACAGTCCCAGCCTGGCTGGCTGAATGCCTCTTTTCTATCCTCCACCCGTGTGACCAGCAGGTTAAGAGATGTGATTCTGCCCTTCTACCACACTCTGGTGAGGGCTGAAACACCTCTGCTCTGAAGACAGGCTGAGAGAATTTGGATTCTTCAGCCTGGAGAAAAGAATGCTCCAGGGAGACCTTCTCATAGCCTTTCAATACTTAAAGACACCTACAGGAAAGAGAGAATCATAGAATCA
>WBNM01037863.1:1782-25163 GCA_013399055.1 Ramphastos sulfuratus | reverse complement strand
TATTTTATATATATATATAGAGACACACACACATTTAGTGATATTTATTTGTATTTAGATTGGTAAGAGGAGAATATTTTTCCTTTTCCTCTTGTTCCTGGGAAAATTTGAATGTAACATTGGATGTGGTATTTCATTCAGCAGGAGAGAGCTCTTCTTTAAAGACATTCACCAGTTTGCTAAAATAAACTTTGAAAAGATCTTATAGCCTTATTTCAACAGCTGTGATAAAAATATTTAGTTGCAACCTGTGCAGCTTTAAAGTTTAAAAAATGTTGGTACTGTTCAATACAGTTCAAGACAGCTTAAAAGTGCCAAATAAATACAGTACAGGTGTGAAAATGTCAGCTAAGTACATGCTAACTGTATTCTGTGCAACAAAGGGAGGAAACCAGATCATTTTTCCCAGTAAGATCAACTGAAATAGAAATTAAGGACGAGAGTCTGTCCAAAATTTTAAAATGTTCTTCAGAATGCAGTATTAGAAAGCCAAAGGATCTGGAATATTTGAGATTTTGTATGGCTTGATCCAATGGATATTTGCAAAACTTGTATTGTCAAGTTTCATAAAATGAGGTCTTTTGTCCATGATTTCATTTGTGTTCTTATGAGAACTCAAGTGCTGGAGTGCCGATGGTTCTGAAAATTCACTGAGTACTATTAGTAAAATGTGTCATGGACTGTTAGGAGTAGGACGAGGCCTCCAGAGACTTAGCATTTCCTTGTGGCTTTGATTTAGCAAAATATTTCAGTATATGTAAATATAAAATTCGTAACTATTAGCAAATATTAATGTATAACTATGTACAACATATTCGTAACCATATAGTTCTATATAAAGTACATAAGTATAAAACATAATTCAGTATATTTATTTAAAAAAACACACACCAGTGTCTGAGAATAGATGTTAAGGTCTATTCCTGTATCTCTGCTGAAGATTTTTTTTTTTTTTTGTTCTCTGAAAAAATTCTCCCAGCAAGCCCTAGATATTTCAAATATTGCTTTATACTATTTCTATCTGAAATGTATAGATGTTTTCAGAATTGTCTCTCTGAAGAAGAAATTTCAACAGACTACTGATACTTTCTCAGTTTTCTGTGTATGAAAAATATTCATAATTTTAAAAGGTGGTATTTACATTTCAAAACTAAATGTATGCACATGATCTTTGAAGATTATTTTTTAGGAATACTTGTTATCTTATTCTTTATGTAGCTGAAATTTAGCAGTTCTATCAACAGCTTTGTGGGAACTTGCTGTCTGCTGTTTGTGGTAATAGTTTCTCTTGAATTTATATGCTAAGAGTTGGGAAAAAAATGTAATTGTTGCTGTTTTGTTATGAAACTAAGAGGATATTTCTTTTTTTCTGCCTTTTTGTCTTTCTGTCTGTCTGTCTTTATACTGGCAGTGTTGTTCTATAGTACGGATTAAAAATGCATCAGTAGCTTGGACCCCGTCCATAGTATAGTTTGTTTCTGCACTTCTGTGTAATTTTGTGGGTCTTACATTCCCCCTTCTGAAAGGATACTGCAAATATACTTTCTAAAGCAAACTTTAAAAGCTGTTTTCATATGAGCAAAATAATTGGTAGCATGTTTGTAATTTGCTGCTCCTGATACAAGATAGATAAATACATATCTCTGTGTGTATGTGATGTATATGGGATATTGAATATGTTTAATTGACTTCTTGTGAGTTATTTGGTTTACTGACTAGAGATGGTACTACAGAAAGACAACAAATAAAAGCTTCCCAACTTTATAATGTGCAGGCGTATTTGTGGAAGCTTGGTAAGATCCCTGATCCTTAAAGTTAACAGTTTATTCTTGAGAGGAGAGAAGAGAATTGGGAATTGAAGGTAGATGCAAACTGCCATTGTAACATGCATGATACTAAAAGATTTGGAATTGGTACTTGAAAAAAATAGGTTAAAAAGAAAGAATTTATGGTGGAGATACAGAAAAATATAAAATATGATTGTCAACAACATTGATACATGTTCACTTAGTAAGAAATGGAGAGATGAGGAGACAGAAGGGATAACATTGTGATAACCACACGATAAAGGGAAATTAAGACTGTATGAAATGTATTTGTTCTGGAAACACTGAAAGGGAACATGCAAGGTTTGTTTAATATTTAGTGAATGAAGTAGTAGTAGTTGAAGACACATCTTAGGTTTGCCAAAGTGCTGAGTTACTGACCTCACAGTTCCAGAAATGGGATTAGGTCACGTTTCCTTCTGTTCCTTCTGCCAGAGTTGCTGTCACGGTCATTGTCCTTCAAACACCCCCAGCGAGTCCAGACCTAATTTCTTTGTAATTTGTTTACTGCTTCCACCATCTCCTCTATGTTTCTGTAAATCATCCTTTGTCATGTTATTCCACTGTTTATTCATTCTTTGTAAAAATTCTAGTGATTCCTTTCTGCAAGAGAGAGCCTTTAGGTAAATAAAATGATAACTTGTTTTTTCCCTGATTATTCTCTAAGTCTGTGGTCAGCTAATGTAACTGGGATAAATTTTGAGAATTTAAAGGTTAGTGCAGTGTTTGCAGAGTTTTATTGGTTGGGCACAGTAGCATTTTAGAAAGACATAATATTTTTTTGAGTGCTACTGATTTGTATTTTGTATTGACACTCTCTCTTCATTAGGCAAATATGTATTTATTTTTCTTTGTGTTGCTGTCCTCAAAGAAACATCTACACAATTAAATAAAAGTCTAGTTAGCACATTTCTTATAGGACATACGTTTTTGCAGCAGTGGGGTTGCTGGGGTTTCTCTGTGAAGTGGCAACATGGTGGATTGAGGTAATTTGTGTCTTGCAGCTGAGAGCATTCTGATCAGAATGGAAAAAATAGTGTTCTAAAGACAAATCACAAATAACATTACATCTCAATGGCTTGGTAAGAGCTCCAAAAAAGGGATATGAAAGGCTGCTCCCTTCCTTGCAGTACGTGGTAAAAAGTCTGCAAAACTGCAAAGTCATTATCCCAGCCTTCTTTAAACCCACCTTTGTTTCTCACTTTGCCCTATTTTGTCTGCGGAGAGTAAGTAAACATTGCATGAGTGATTCTGTTAAAACTTAAAAAAAGAAAGGATTCATTCAGATTTATTGAATAAAATTGTGCAAATGCCCACAAGAGATATTTATCTGAGGTTAGTTATTAAAACAGTCTTAGCCCACTCTTGTTTCACTGCTCTGATCAGAAATTTAGTACACAGAAGAATTAGAGAAATTTCCACATTACCAGGTTGAAGGTATTAAGAAAGATGAAAAACACTTCAGCTGTTCAGTCCTTCAAATTTTCTAAGGGCTGAGAAGAAATGGTGGATTTAAATTTCTCACTGGAAAATCTAATATTATCCAGAAGGGAAGATTAAGGAGAGACAGTTTTGTAATGCCTATGATCCTTGAATTAGTCAAAACAAGTATTAGTTTTCCCAAATGTAATAAAACCAATTTCCATCTCTCTCTCTTTTCAAGTTTTTACAATAATTTCATATGACAGTATTTTTTCCTGTTGCATGTGTTCATATATTTGAGGAGTTTAAAAACCTCAGAATTAGTTACTTCCTTGTTAACTCTGTTATTGGAGGAAATCTGCTTTTTGTTCAGATATATAGATCTATGTTAATTAAACGTCTGAGTCTCTGCATGTGTTGGAATCTCAGTAAGAAATGCATTGGAAAATTTTCTTTGGACTCCAGGGAAGGATACCACTCTATGTTGTCCCCCAAAACTGTCATCAACTGAATATCAAAGACACACTTTTTTACCTTGTTAGGACCTGTTGTGAAATGTTGCCTGCTGTCAAGTCAACGCAAAACCTGCCACCAGCACCAGAAGAGCCAGTATTTCAACCTTTACATCAAAAGAAGTTTGCAGTATTTCTAGTCACAGAATCACAGAATGTTAAGGGTTGGAAGGGACCTCAAAAGATTATCTAGTCCAACCCCCTGCCAGAGCAGAGTCACCTAGAGTAAATTATACAGGAAGACATCCAGGCAGGTTTTGAATGTCTTCAGAGAACGAGACTCCACAACCTCTCTGGGTAGTCTATTCTAGTGCTCCACCACCATCATAGTGAAAAAAATTTTCCCTTTTTACGTGGAACCTCCTGTGCTCCGGCTTGCACTCACTGCCCCTTGTCCTGTCATTACACATCACTGAGAAGAGCCTGGCTCTGTCTTCCCGACACTTGCACTTCATGTAGTTATAAGCATTAATGAGCTCACCCCTCAGTCTCCTTTTCTCTAAGCTAAAGAGCCCCAGCTCCCTCAGCCTTTCCTCATAAGGAAGATGTTCCACTCCCTTAATCATCTTTGTGGCTCTACACTGGACTCTTTCAAGCAGTTCCCTGAGGTCCATATATTCCATATATTGCCTCACCAGAGCAGAGTAGAGGGGGAGGAAGCTACTGAACACTTTGATCGCAGAAAACCCAAACCCACTACTAATAAAATGCCATCTAATAAAGCCATTTGTGGTACAAAGTCTCTTCATCTCCTTTTCATAGAATTCCATGCCTCATTAACTGAATTTTGAATCATTTGTCAAATAATTGTGAGCAAGTTCTTAACCACAAACCTGTTCATAACCTAACATAAAAAAGGGATTGACTGACACTGAACCACAGAAGTAGTTTCATTTCCTGCCTTTTCCAGAAACTGGAGTCATCAATTAAATGCTGATTTAATTTCTTTTTTTTCTGCAACAGCCTCTCACTAAGCCATCCTTGCTGTTAAAAGCGTGATGAGCAGGAGCACATACACTGATCCATCCTGATTTATTTTAACTATAGAAAAGGTGCAGACAACATATGTGAACACAGCAGTATTCTGCATATGTTTATTCTGTTTGTATTATAGACTATCAGTGGTGACCTAATGTCCTTCTTCTGTGTCATGTTCTGTGGATGTAATACCAATGTTCTAACTTTTTGGGCTTTTTTTTTTTGCTTTTTTTTTTTTTTTGTAAATATTCAAAAGGTAACACAGGTCAAGTTATAAAAATTTTCAGTTTGTCCTCCAAGTCCAGTAAAAAGACTTATTCCATCAAAATTTTAGTATTTGTACCAGTATTCAGATGAGATATTTTAAAGACAGTAAAAGACCAATGGCATTCCCATGTGTTCTGGTAGCAGATTTTCTGATACAATTCTGTCCCACTGAGTTTAATTTACTTTGTTTTTTGATGAGCCCATCAAGAAACTGAGGCAAAGAAGAGTAAGTAATAGCAGTGAACACTGGGAAGCCCAAGACCATCCAAGTGACAGCCTACAAGGCTCCAGACTTTTGTCTTTCCTGGCAAACATTTTGGAATGAAATCTCAAGGACAAAGTATTTTTATGTGTATATGTTCAGATTTTGTTTTGTATTTTTTTTTTCCTAATATGTAGTTGGAAAACTGTCTTCATGTGTCAACTTAATTCTTCTTTTCCACCTTCATGTAGCTCTTGTTCGTGTACTAATATTACTGATTGTTTCTTGTTTCAGCTATTTGTACAAGAATGAAATCCAGTCAATTGACAGGCAAGCATTTAAAGGACTTGCCTCTCTAGAACAACTGTAAGTGCCTTTTCTCTTCTGTGCTGTCATCTCCATGGTTCCCTGCAGAGGAAAAGTGCACGCCTTGATCCACACATCCTGCCTGCATGCTCTGCATGTCTACACTCCCTGGGTTGTTAGGCAGAGAACCCCATAATCATTTGCATGTGAAAACCCACAATATATCTCTTGTGTCAGATTCCTTGTTTCTGTGTTTGTCTTTTACTTGTGGTTTGCATTCCCAGTGTCCCTCTACATTGTTACATAGCTTTGATGAAGAAGAAGCATTGCTGTGGGAAGTGTTGAAAATGAATGTGTATTACTCAGAGCAAGATTCTGATTTGATTTCTGTAGGTTTTGTGTCATTGCAATTCCTTTGACTGCAGTTACTTCATTTTATGCAGTGTAACTAAAGCTGAATTAATCTGTTGACATTTAACCCAGTTTTGTTATAATTTAAAACACAAAGACATTTTAAAATTGAACCATTACTATTATTGGTGGGTTAATCATTTCCATATACAGATGTTTAAAGGGAAAGTTCATTGTTTGTAATGTAGATATTTCAGTCTTAGAGGAAGACTGATTAAAGTCGTGTTCCTTTTCCTATATAATGACTGAAGAATAATTTCCATTGGAAAAGAACAAGAAATACACTCCTTAGCATAATGAAAACTGATGGTGTCGATTCAATGAAGTTTAACTATATTTTGTTATATATTCAGAAAACATTCATAGTGCTAATGTTTAGAAAAACAGAGCTATGAAGTCATAACTGTTACACAATTTGATTGCTGAGTAACAGTGCTAGACCTACTAGTTTTGGAGTGCGAGAATTTTGAAAGCTGAACTTCTAGGACTGGCATAATTTTTGACTCCTGACAGTTTTTAACGTGTTAAAAAAATTTTGTATCTGCCAGTTTCCTTATTGCTATAAACATCTAGTGGATATTAGGGGACATGGTGTGTATCTAAAACAGAATGACACTTCTGATAGGTACAAAATCATAGAAGTTAATTTTAAAGGGCAATAGATGCTTTTCGAAGGAAGAGCTTCCACATAAAGTGAAAGTAATAATTATGAAATATATATAAATATGTAATTTATTTCCTTAATGTCTTTCTCTTCCTCCTACTCTAGAAATGATTACTGCAGCATATTGACAGCAACTGGTAGGGCTTACTTGCATGCTAATAGCAATACTTATTTTCTGTGTGGAATTTAAAATATTGAGCCCTATGTATTGAATTAGCAATGCATCCAAAATAATACTCTTCACCTTGCCACGAGCCTGATATGCTGCAAGTGGAACATTTGCCCTTTTTTCCTTTTACTCTTATTGCCTGTTGATCTATGTTATGACTGAAAAACATAGAATCATAGAATTGTTTCAGTTGGAAAAGACCTCTAGATCATTGAGTCCAGCTGTTGACCTAACACCACCATGGCCATTAAACCACTTTGGAATATTAATGCCTTCTGATAGTACTTTCCCCCTAGATTATGGTTAAGCCTCTCTGCCTGCGGTAATATCATAGTAATCAGCTTCAACTCAAACCTGAGACATCAGCATTGTTCTATACTAAGTTTTACACAGGATTTGATTCTGGTCTCTGTTTGGAAAGTATGAAAATTAAACCTGGCACAGTCACTGCTCAGTGGCTGCCTTTATATCATGGCACCAGGTGCCACAAGCAGCACCTAGCTACAGCTGGTCTGGAGCCTACTGGGTGGGGGTTACTGCCCTCCTGGGTACACATCAAAAAGCTCACTTCTTTTAGAGCCCTTCTCCTGGGCAGATCTTAAAAAGAAGACTTGCCAGGTGGGAAAACAGGAGCACAGGACACCAGTGGCAAGCCTGGAAATGAATTTACTGGAGGGTAACTCATTGAGATTTGTAGTTTAGGAAAGATTTGTTGTGTATGCATCATTAGCATAAAATCAGGTTCTGGCTCTACAGGGTCTGTTTTATCACATCATCTTTGGAGAAATAGTCTGTTCACAAAGACCAAAGTTAGTCTTTGTAAACAAGACCTGTAACTTGAATCTGGGACATTACCAACTACTCAGTAAATGTTTCTGCATTTGAGTCTTCAGTGGCCTCAAGTTACTAAACAAACTTTGCTGCGGGATGCTTTGACTCAGGCAAGTGCTTGTCTCAATGCTCAAAAGAGCTCTTAGTAGTAGGTGCTGTGTTCCACATCTCAGAGAAAGATCTGGTTTGTAGTAATTTTGTCTGCCCCAGTGAACCATAATGGAACTGGTAGCTGCTTTTTAAAAATAACCTCAGCAGCAAAGCAAACACTTTTCTGGTTTGGTTTGTTTCTTTCTTTCTTTTTTGTTGTTGTTGGTGGTGGTTTTTTTTTTTTGGTTTGGGTTTGTTTATTTTGTTTCTATTTGGTTGTGGGATTTTTTTCTGTGTTGGTTGGTTTTTATATTGTTGGTTTTTGAGAGACACTGCAACTATAGTACCATTTAGGAGGCCTATTGCATATATAAGGGAAGAAAAGCCTTATTATTTATTGTGGATGTTAAAAATCCTTCTTGAAACCTTTACAGCAGAATTCTTAGCTGCTGATGTAGTAGAAATAGCCTTTTCTTTGGAAATAAGATCTGTGAATCAGATCTTGAGACTCACTTGTGCTGGAGTAAATTATGAAAAAAACTTGGCAGTTTTAGATGTTCAAAAACACTGATCCATACATATTTCGTCACCTAAGTCATCAGTCATGGCAGGACGTGGAGGGAGAAAGTCAGCTGATGAAAAGGAGATGCTTAGTACCAGTTTAGACCCTGTTAAATCTGCAAGACACATGTTTGGGTCTGGCAAATGAGACACAAAGCTGCTGGAAACTTTTTTTGAAGCAGCAGCCTGAAGGCAATAAAAGCTGCCTGGATATGCTTGTGCTTAAGCAACTGCTAGATGTCTTTATATGCCTGTGTTTAGACAACTGTATCCCACCTGAAATGTCACAAGTACCTGGCTTTGGTGTCACAGGTTTGCTGTATCTGGATCTTAAGATCAAGCTCTAAATGCAGTCTGTTTCCAGATGTGTGTACATTGCTTCTCTTCCAGATATTTACTCCCAGTTTTTCACATCTTGACTTAAGAACTCTGTGTACCAGGGACAAAAAAAAAATATTCTTTGCAGTCCTTAACTGGCAAGATCCCCACACAATAAAATAATTATTTAAATCTGTTTACCTAATCTTAGTCAAGTACTAATGATGCAGGTTTTCTTTTAACTTTCATATTAACATACTAATTTTCATCTTTGAAAGCTGTTACCAGAGTTACACTGGAGTTTGTGTACAAATGTACATGTTTTGGGGAAATTAGTAGATAAAAATATCTTGCACATAGCAATGCAACCTGCCATATTAATTTTATTTCCCTCAATCCAATTTTCAGTAGCTTTGAAATGTGATTTTTTTTTTTTTTTTAAAAGTTATATGTTATGAGGAGATCCTGGTTCTTGCATAACCATATGAGCTGTTATGCACATTTAACACAGCAGAAGCTGATTAAATTTTCATTGCTGCTAAAAATACCTATGGTGAGGAATAATGAAAGAGAATTCATTAATAAACAGACAACCAGACCCAAAAGGTATGAAAGGGGCCTTAAGAAGTACGTCCTTATTCTCAAATAAGATCAGCTGGGGACAACAAACTTGGGTGACTGGAAAAAGATATTTATCTAGTGTTATTTTAAGTCTTTAAAGAGATTCCATAATCTCCTTAAGCATCCTCTTCCAACATTCTATATTGTTACTATAAATTCTTAACCACTTACACTTGCATGTTAAGCCTGTTACTTTTGTTGTACCCCTGGGCAGGGAAAACTCTTTGATAAATGTGTGAAAAATGCATTTGTTCATTCTTTCAAATACAGAGAATAGCAAATGTGCTACTGTAATATTCAGTTATACCCAAATAATGGTTTTTAAGTACTTCCCCAAAGACATAGAGAAAATATTAGAACTGAACAATTGGCATGTGAGATAAAAGTAGTCCTCTACAAAAATATTATGCTACAGAAGATAAAATCTTAAATTTAGTGCTGTGAAAAATGCTACTGGAACTGAATTTCACTGTAAATATTCATCTTTCAAGATTAATAAAAACAAAGAGAAAATCTGTACCATGCTTATTTGATCAAATCTTTATCTTTCTCTAGATGTGTTTGTTTTGAACTATTTTCCCTCTAAGTATTTTCTTCTGTTTAATCCTTGCTAATGAATTAAAGAAACAAGGATATTTAAAAATCATCTTGCATGCTTTTCCCTTAGATTTCCATTATGCAAGTCTTTTATTTCAAATTAATTACATCATGTTACTATTTTAAAGAGAATTTTATTCTCTCTGAACATAAAAGATGTCTGTAAAGATGTGTCAGTGCAAGATTATTTCCTGAATATCATTACCTTAAAAGTGAATTTCCAGACCAAGAAATTCTCATATTGATTAGAATATTAAAAATCCTTTCAAAAAGTATTTACATGGTACAGGAATAAAAGAAGATGATAAGCGATAAAATGTGATTAAATTGTAGGTTGTAAAGATGAGGACTTTTAATTCTTTTTATTGTAGACTTACAGTGCAATCTTGTTTCTGCATCTGTTTTTCTTTAGACTTACACTTGTTGCTAATCACTTTGTCCACACATTTAACGCCTTGTTCTGTTCCTAAATTGCCTGACAAGTTGCCCAGAACTTCTTTTTTTAGAGTAATAAAGACCTGCAAAACCCAATTGACTTGTCATGTGAAGTAGTTAGACTTTGTGATTAGATTTTTTTGAGGCACTTTAGGTAGTGATTTTTTATGAGGTACAGCTAACTGTTACAACAAGCTTCAGTGCCTATTCTAATTGTGTCTGCGATGATTTAAGATTATAAACATGGCTAGGTTTCTACCAGAAGTGTTTTAATTAGACTGATTAACTGTGTTAGAAAAACAAGATGAGTTTTCAACTACATGAAGTATTATTTTTATCTGTAATTATAGTATCCTTGAATACAAAACAGCAGCTGTGAGCTGCTGCTTTGAGTTTAATGTTCTTGCTTTTCCTCTCTTTGCTAATCTCACCTCTGATCCGTGGACATGAAGGAGTTGTATGCTTCAATGTGCCTGCTTTTCACAGCATCACAGAATGGTAGAGGTTTGAAAAGATCTCTCAAGACTGTTATTCCAATCCCCCTACTACAGCAGGATCACCTAGAGTAAATCACAGAGGAACATGTCCAGACAGGTTTTGAATACCTGCAGAGACAGACTGCATAACCTCTCTGGACAGCCAGAGAACTGTTGTTCTAGGAAGAGATATACTGGTGCCTACAAATCCTTGCCTTGTTAATGCCCAAAGAAGTGCAAGAGGTTAATTTACTGACAGGATAATGAGATATGTTTGCAAGGTGCTCATGAGTCACAACAAGGCAAATAGAATTAACAAAGTGAAAAAGGGAAAAAAATCCTTGTTGCCTGAACAAGAACTAGTTGTATGTAATGTTTTTCAAAATCAAAGTTGCTTCAGAAGTAGTAATGGACTCTAGAGTTGTGCCTGATTTTTCCCTTCATGTTATTTTATTTCATCAATCCCTACCTTGCCTTGCACCCTCCCAAGTGCTGCTGATATTGGAGAAGTGGGTGAGCAGAACCTTGGCTCCTGGCAAGCTGTGCCTGCCTACTTCATGGCCAGGCTCTACTTGTGGAGCAGATACCAGCCCAGTTCTGCTGGTCCTTCCTCAGGACTGAACCTTATGGGAGTCTCTCTTCTCTCTGTGATTAAAATGAACCTTTAAGGAAATATCTGTGTCTAAGATGTCTGCTTGTTTGTTTTGCTATTTTTTTTAATTTGGACAAAATGGGCCTATATTTTCAAAAGGGAAATGAATACTGGCAGGCAGAGAATCATAGACTCAGAGTCACAGAATCATAGAATTGTTTTGATTGGAAAAGACCTTTAAGATCATCGAGTCCAAACATTATCTAACTCTACCAAGTCTGGTACTAAACTATGTCCCTCAGCACCACATCTCTGTGTCTTAGAAAGACCTCCAGGGATGGGGATTCCACCACCTCTATGGGGAACCTCTTCTGGTCTTTGAGAACCCTTGGTAGTGACAAAGTTTCTCCTAGTCTCCAAACTTAACTTCCTCTGGTGCAAGTTGAGGCCATTTCCTCTCATCCTATCAGTTGTTACTTGGGAGAAGAGATCTACCTCCACCTGGCTCTGGCTTCCTTTCAGCAAATCGTAGAGAATGAGAAGGTCTCCCCTCAGGCTTCTTTCCTCCAGCCTAAACAACCCCAGTTCCCTCAGCATGAGTGCACACCTCTCGTTTCTTTATGCAAGCAGGGCTCTTCGCTCGCTATGGTCATGGCCAAGGGTTGCTCTGCAGTCAGCAGACTTTACGCTCCCGCGTGCCTGATCACATTCCATGCTGATTTATCGGCTTTTTTTTCTGCTCTTCGCTCACTGCTTCCTGGCATCGCTTGCTGGCTCCTGCTGGGGCTGCGCTGCCGCTGGCAGGGGAGCTGGGACAGCGCCAGGCACGGGCCTGGCTCCCCGCCCCGTGCTGCTTCCCGGCCTCGCTGCAGCGGCTCTGCTGGAACCGCAGCTTCTGCTTCCCTCTCTGTGACAACCGCTCGGCTCAGGGCAAGCAGGAGGGCACGGGCAGTATTTCAGCACAAGGCACGTCCCATCTTCTTTTGTATTTCATGCTGAAGGATTGACTTTTGTTGTGTTGCAGTTTTTGTTTTGGTGGGTTTTTTTAGGAGATTTTGGGGTGTAAGATTTTCTGTTTTCAGATGATGGGGGTTTTCTTTCTTTAGCGCTTGGTGATTTCTAGATGTGCACGTTCTCCACGTGTCCCTGAAGTTGTTAGAAGGCAAGGAGAAAACTTAAGGAGTTTTGGATAAATTTGGATATATTCAGTAATCAGTGTCTGTATCATTTTCATAGTTCCTTATGCAAGTCTTATTGATTACTTTTTATTTTCTCATCTACACAGTCGTGGAGAATGCAGCATAGCCGATACTGGAATCATCCTGCTTTTGCACTCCATTGTCCCAGCGATTACAGATTAATAATCTGGTTAATTATCTTGTTACATTAGACTTGGTCAGTTTTACAGGATCAACAACCATGTAACATTTGTTGCTGTGTAATGTTAATAGCATACACAAGCATCAACGGGTAACTGAATACAAGTTGCTGGGAAGCCCTTTGTCTGAAAGGAGTGTGGTCAAACTTGGGTTTGGATTGCAGATCTGTCTTCAGAGCTTCTGGCAGTTCATAGCTTTAAATGTCAGTGTTCATTGGACCACTCATTGGAGGTTACTTCTCAGCATCTTTTGGAATTTCCAGGCAGTGTGATAAACAATGGAAACAGTTGCCCACTAAACCTGTTTGGAAATTAAATGTTTTCCAAAAAACTTGCAACGCTTTAATGTAAAAATAAAAGTATTTTTTCCCATATATATTTATTCAGGCTTTATTATTTTCATTAATATTTTCCATCATAATCAAAACTGGACTTGGCAAAGTTGTGTTCAAAGTAGTATACCCAAAAGGGTTTAAACCCCTTATTTTCCCCCATGTATATGTACAGACACACGCAGATACTATATAGTAGTCATCAAACTCCTCTGGTAAAAATGTTAAGCCTTTACATCACTATCATCATTTACATGTGTAAAACAGTGTGTAAACAATAACAAATACTTTATAATACTTTATCTTCTTTAAGAAAGCTGTTTCAGCATATTTCTTTCTGTTTAAAATGTTTTCAGGTATCTGCACTTTAATCAAATAGAAACGTTGGAACCTGAATCCTTTACCCATCTTCCAAAACTTGAAAGGCTGTAAGTTTGTTTTTCTTGGAGTAAGATTCAGAAGTCAGCTTGCTTCTTTGTTTGAATTAAAGTGAATGTTTGAAACTGGATTT
Organism: Ramphastos sulfuratus; assembly: GCA_013399055.1. Lineage (NCBI taxonomy): Eukaryota > Metazoa > Chordata > Aves > Piciformes > Ramphastidae > Ramphastos > Ramphastos sulfuratus. Next base: position 11,664 of record WBNM01037863.1, on the reverse strand, counting down.
CTAATCTGAATTTTTGGTTGTAACTACAGCATAGTTTTTGCCAAGAAACTTTGGTCAGGCTGACCTTAGAAACAGGCAGAAGTGAGCATCGCCTGTGATATATTTTTGTGTTGCAAAACTATTTCCCAAAGAGCTATGATCAGTGTTTGGCCTAAAATAATTGTAATAAATGAAGAAACAGAAGATTTTTTTTTTTTTAATTTCTCATTTGAATGTTTATGAATGCCCATTCTTTTGGTTCCTTTGTCTTTTTATGGTTTTTTTTTTTTGCTTTATATGGCCATGTAAAATACAAATTTGAGGCCACTTGAAAAATATCAGTCACTTAATTTCTGCAAAACTGTTGTTTCTTTTTTCCTTATATTTTGTAAAACTGCTTTTTCCTTAAAGGATTTTCAGAAGAATGTAAATGAAACCAGTGTGCTTCAAAGTCTGAATTGCTGCATGCGTATTTCTGTGCTTTTTAACAGATTTTTGCATAACAACAGAATAGCTCATTTGATTCCTGGAACATTTAGTGACTTAGAATCTATGAAGAGACTGTAAGTAAATTGAATTATTATTGAGATAAACAAAGTGTAAACAATCTAATTATTTCTGCAATATTTATCTTCCCTGCAACTGCTTTTCATTGTGTAACTATTTTAAATATTAAATATTTTTTCCTAAGTTGTGCTCTAGTTGGTTATGTACATAGATTGAGGTCACTGCTTCATATCCTACCATCATTAATGACCGTCTAAAACCTTTTATGTCTTGCAGTTATTTGTAATCAAAAGGTCTAATATTTGATTTGATAGTGTTTTACTTGTTCTTACCTGATGATAAAAATGTAGTTACAAAAAGGTACTTGATGGTTTAAGAGTACAAGTATTCCTTTCAAAAGCAACTTCATAAGACAGTTCTCCTTGAAATGCCGTTAACTTGGAAAATTAGAGGCTTCTTAGCTCCATGGTGGTATTTAGAAACTTGAACTCAATAACAGCACTTTAGTCAGGTGATTTTCTAAGGGCTATCTGTCGCTCACTTTGGATCTTCAATGTTCTAGGATAAACATTCCTGAAATTATCCAAGACAGACATTTTGAGAAAGGCAGTCATGCATTCATATACCTCCTTTTCTGGGTGGTCTGCTGAGGGTGTGCTTTACTGAGAAAAGTGATTGCAAGGGACATAACAGGAAGCCATCCTGCTTGTTTAGGACAGTTGTGAAACCATACCTTTAACTATGGGGGAAGGGCAGAATAAAAGTAGTTTGGATGGTGTATGCACCTTCCAGCAGTAGCTGCTTCACTCATACCTCCCTTAATTTCTTACGGAGTTCAGGCAAACAGAAAGGGACACTTAGAGAATCATAGAATTGTTTTGGTTGGAAAAGATCTTTAAGATGGTCAAGTCCAACTCTCAACCCAACATCACCATGCCTGTTAAATCATGTCCCAAAGCACCTTGTTTACACTTCTTCATGTAAATCCTAGCTAAAGAGGAATTTTAATAGTGGCTATTAGTGGAGCAGGACAGTGGGCTGAACTGACCAGGTGTCCACTGACCGGGAACAATTTATCCCTAAAGGTCACATAATAACTTTTGTGTTCAAGATTTAAAATCTGCCAGTAACATCTGGCATTTGTACAGTAGCTTTAAAAATAGTTTTCCTTGTTATTGCCTATTTTTCATAGGAGAACAGGGAAACAAATCCTATCTCAACGTTTTTACAAGAGGTTAAAAGAAATCATGAAAAGGCAAAATGATAAAAGTTTGCTACTCACAAACATACACCAAACTGAGGTTGTTATGTCATGCAATTTCATTTCCAGTATCCATACAGATACATTTAATAGCACATATTTCTGTATTTAATATTTCCTTTTCCTACAGGGCCCTCCACCAGAAAGTGCAGTGCTCCATGTAATAATAGGGCCCTTCACTACTGAAAAGTCAACAGTTTATAAGTTCTGCAATAGGCAGGTACCATATGAAGTTACTGACACACTGAACTCAAAGAGAGTTTAGTGCTTGAATAAAACTGTGGCTCTTTGTCTTAGTTGCCTGATCAGCAAAACAGAAAGTTGTAAAAATGTCTGGTTAGCTACACTGCTAAGCATTTAAAAAAAAAAAAAAATCATGGGGAGAATGGTGTCAGTTCCTTAATTAAGCAAATTTTGTTTAACATGTGAAAAAAAAGAGACTCGTTTCTGAATGCTGGGGTTAAAAAAGCAGTGCTATTGAACTGTGTTGCTATGTTGAGAACAGTCCTACTTGTGCGATAAAAATATCTTTTTTTTTTTTCTTGTAAAACCATACAAGCAGCTCGTATTCCACATTGTCTGTATTCATTCATGCATTGCTGGTACTGCAGAATCATTTTGATTCAAGCAAATCCTCAAAGTTTACTAACAGGTATTGTGGCTTCTGCTTGTCTCATGCAGACGTTTGGATTCTAATGCTCTTCACTGTGACTGTGAAATCCTGTGGCTGGCAGAGCTGCTGAAAAGGTATGCAGAGTCAGGTAATGCTCAAGCAGCAGCTACCTGTGAGTATCCACGGAGGATCCAGGGAAGATCAGTGGCCACGATAACACCAGAAGAACTTAACTGCGGTGGGTTTGCCACTTCCGATGATTTCTTCCATGTGTGAAGTATACCTAAACTTTTGGTTGGTTGGATTTCGGTTGGTCGGTTGATTGGATTTGGGATTGTGGTTTGGTTTTTTTTTGTTGTTGTTGCTGTTAGAATCTGTTGTTCTCTTCTCTTCAAAAACACCAAGTGTCTCTGGTCACTATTGGTAATCTTCAGAAATCTCCCTGTGTTCCTTCTCAGTTTTTGTCATCTCGTGACAGAACTCACTGATTATTTTTACCCCCTCAACCTATCTTTAGTTAAACAAATCTATTCACATTTGAAATATCTCCTTGAGGAAATTAATGTAATTATCTAGAAAAGTTTATTTTTCATTTTTTATATTTCAGTTTGGGTTGCAAAAGGATTGTCAGCTAGGGTGGTGTTATGTTAATATCACCTGGTGTCTTTATTCTCTTCTGTACAAAGGAAAGGGAAGAAAGAAACTGTACAGAATTGGTCCCAGTATTGCAGATCTTATTATTAATATTCCTGTTGATATTACTGTAACTGAGGTGGGGCCACTGGGTTTCTTTTTTCAATCAGCTGTACTAACAAGGAGCAAGTGCCCTGCACAGGCACCGAAATCATCTGTTGCCAAACAATTAACGGATAAGCACTTTTTTAACGATCCTTTTGTTCATCTGTATTCCTTCAGCCTGGATCTGACTCCATAGCACCCTGGGACTCAGCATGATACTTCTGCTGTTCCAAAATCAAAATGTGGATTTCTCATGAAGCTATGGGCATCTGCCCTAGCCATTTGATGAGGCTAAATTATAATGAAATTATCCTTTTGGTTATGGGTTGGGTGTAATATGAGAGTTATCACCACAAGCATCTACAAAGATAGATCTTGAAAAAGATATTTAAAAAAGTATTTCATAGACTCATAGAATGGTTTGGGTTGAAACCTTAAAGATCATCTGATTCTAACCCCACTGGCCTCAAAGTGGTAGAGGTGGGATTGATTGATCTCCTCCCCAAGCAACTTTAATGCAAGATTTGCAGGATTTTGTGCAAAGATCGGGTGCAAGAATAATTCATGCGGCATCTTACTATCTCTCTGCACATTGTAAGGAGCCTGAACATGTAAATAGCAGGAAGCAAGCTGGACAAATTATTCTGTAGGAGGCAGGTTGAGCACTGATACTTATCTAGAGGAAGTTATTTTAAATGGCACTTGTGCTTGCTGCTTTAAAGTTTTTCCTTCATAAGCAAATTGAGCCTTTGTGCAAATAAATAAAACAGCTACTTTAGATCCTGATACAAATTTGCACAATCTATTTCCAGACTTCTGAAAGGTCCTAAGGAACAACAGACTTGTGGGAAAAGTGTGTTTAATCCTGATTAAGCATATAAATATTTAAAGTTCAAACATTTGTGAAAAATATTTTTCTAAAAAATGTATGGATTTTTTTTGTTATTTAACATTCTTTAGCAGTTTTAAAACAAGTAAGAGCTCCTTTCACGTTCTATTGTTGATACAGAGAGGCCAAGAATTACATCAGAGCCTCAGGATGTGGATGTTACCTCAGGGAATACAGTGTACTTCACTTGCAGAGCTGAAGGCAATCCTAAACCAGAAATTATCTGGCTTCGAAACAAGTAAGTTTGAAAGAGGAAGAGAGAAACTTGATGTAAGTATTGTTTGTCTTGGTGCGTGTGCATTTCTGAGTGCGTGTGCACATGCATTACATGCTAGTATATGGAATATCTACAGCAGAAAGATACTGTAATTAAAAGTACATAAACCAAGAATGACTCAGATCTGTTTGAGTAGTAATTACAAACACTTAAACTTGAGAAAATTATGTGGCTTGGTAAGATTTTCAGCTGTTACACCTGCAGAGTTTCTCACACCTGTAAAACTAAATCACTGATATGTAAGTACCAGGCAATCCAACGTGGACATGTTGCATGTGCAGTTTGCTAATGTTTGCGTACATTTCAAGGCAGAGTGAAAGCTACTCTTGTAAGGCACTCCAGCTAGAGAATATTAGGTTTCTGAGAAGGTCTTCCTTGAGCCCCAGTTTCTCAGAGGCAGTTTCCTCTGAGGTGTAGCTCCATTCCAGAAGAGGAGAGGAACATCAATTTCCAGGCTTGCCAGGCTAGTACATGGAGGCAGGCAAGTGCTTATGAGATTATAGGTAATGCAGGTTGAAGAGATTCTCAGGAGGTCTCTAGTACAGCCTCTCAACAAAGCAGGATCATACTATGTTGCACTATGAACGTAGCAGAGGCTCTCGGGACAATCTGCTCTATTGATTCTCCTCACTGCTCAGAGGATGGAGTGAATGACCTCTAAAGGATGCGTGTCTTTCAGCAGCCCAAGAGCCAGCCTGCTGCAGAGTAGCTACTCAAGCTTTGCTCAGAACCTCTCTCCTTCCAGTAGCACTGGGCACAGCACAGCTGAACCAGCTTTGTGGCAGCTTGTTGCCCCCCTTAAATTGATGTGAATTTACAATGGGGAATCAAATTGTGAATTTACCACTGGCTTAATTGGATTTTGCTTAATAATACTCTTATACAAATGGAGAACCTAATCTGGAAAATACATTCCCCCACATTTTATATTAGAAAATGAAGCATTTTGTTTTGTTAGCTGCTGATAAAATGGAACAATGTGGGGTCCTGGTTCCGTAGCTTTCTGCTGATGTCAGTGAGAACCCCACGTGAAGCAAGGGTACAGTGCTTATGGAGTATGTCAAGAACAGAGCCTTAAACTTGAGTGTTATAATTATTTCATTAAAATTTTCTTTGGCTCATACATTTTATCATAAACAAAGAAAATGTATTCAGAATACACATATGAAAGAGTTTTAAGAAGAAACTTGAGCTTGGGGTGTGGGGTTATTGACTCTGGCTTGCTTCCTGGCTGCATGAATGAGAGCAAAGCTCTTTGCAAGGTAGTTGAATGTGGCAAGATTTCAGTCAAAAGGCATTGACCTGTCAAGTAGTATGTTGGATAGATCAACAGCCAGGCTGAGTTTTGTACATAGGGAGTGAGATCTCATCCCTCCTCTGCTTTCTTCATCATGTAGTCAGGGATGGAGTGAGAAACAGTCCCTTTAATAAAAACCCCTAATCATTCTTAGTGTCACAGAAATGCATCCATGGCATAGCCTAAATATCTGATCTTATTTTTCAAGCCAGTACAAATTACAATTAGGTTCATTAGTGCTCCTTGAGCAATCCAGACAGAGGTTGGCACAGAGATAGTTTTGTAACAGCTAACACCTCTCCTAATAGAAAGTATCTTGAGTGTTGAATTTACATGATGTGCTTCCAGTGGAAACAAAATTGATTTGCCAGTTAGAACAGCCTTAAAGGGAAGTGAGAACAGCTATGTGTATTTTGTTCACTATTTTCCCTGTGGGCTTTTACTCATAAAACTGTTTTGGCTTTTTATTTCGAAGATGTAATACTTGCATAAACAAAATTGGTTAATTTTTTATTTTTTCCTATTCTTCTTCTTTTAGGAGAAAGCTAAAAGTTCTATTATTTTACTTATCGCAGTAAATTTTTTTTCCCTAAGTTATTTTGAGCAATATGGTTTGGACTTTATTATTTGACAGTTTTCTGTGCTTGTGATTTAAAGGTTTAACTCCAGCAGATTCTTTCCTTCACAGTAATGAGCTCAGTATGAAAGAAGATTCCCGTCTAAACTTGCTGGATGATGGTACATTAATGATTCAGAATACTCAAGAAACAGATCAAGGCATTTACCAGTGCATGGCAAAAAATGTGGCTGGAGAAGTGAAAACTCAGGAAGTTACTCTTAGATACTTTGAGTCACCAGGTAATGAACGTCAAGGCTGAATTTTACATTCAGATAGAGAATTGTTTTGAGAATAAGATGGAACAAAATGTTAATATGAATTTGTTTATCTTTGTTTAGAAGTAAAAAAGCTTTTTGAAACAGAGTTTGAATAGTATATTTGGATGGCTAAAAATGCATTGCTTTGGCTCTTACGTGCTCTTTATGTTTAGATCTCTCAGCACCTTAAGATCATGAAGTTGTAATAGTCTTAGAACAAAAATACAAATCAGACAGTTAATTAGTATGTTTATTGTAGCATGCAACTCTACTGATAGCCTTGTAGACTATAGAATGGCGAAAGAAAGAAGCTGTTGAATTGCAACATTGCTTAGTGCAGTCATGTTCTGTTCTCTCTGGATTACCTGCAAACCACAAGTTTCTAACAGGCCACTCAAGAAAGCTTTGGCACGCCCTGTGCAGATGTCTTTGCTCAGGAGCTTTTGAGCCTGAATTTCTGCCTAGCCAGCGATGTCCTGGTTTTGAATTACAAACTTTGCTGTAAGAACATTTTGTTTTGACACTTAGCATCAGGTAAATGTAAAATGTCACACAAAGCACGATTGTACTTGGGAAAAGTTGCTAAAATCAGTTGCTTTAAAAAGTTTGCTTGGTCAGTTTCATCTTCTTGTGCGTTTGTGGTAATTTTTAGCTGGTTTATTGTTTGTATCTTGGTGTCAAGGCCTATGAAGAGACATTTGTGAAGATCAGCAGATGAGAAGGAAATGTTTGAAAATTGTTTTAATGTGAGTTAAAAAAAATCAGTGCAGTTACATTTTATTTTGTTTTTAATCTTGATATTTATAAATGTCTGCAGCTAGCTAGCTAGATTAGGCTTAAAGCAAGGTAGTTTGAACCAAGATTAGAAGTCTGTTGGAACAAAGGTATTAAACATCCCTAGATTCTAAAAACTAATCCAATATCCAACTATGTGAACTAAAAGTCATATTTAGGCATTGCTCTCTTCTCACAGCCCGGCCAAGTTTTGTGATTCACCCGCAAAATACTGAAGTACTAGTTGGAGAGAGTGTAACCTTGGAGTGTAGCGCAACTGGGCACCCTCAGCCACGAATTACCTGGACCAAAGGTGACAGAACCCCTTTACCAAGTGACCCTCGTGTCACAATAACTCCATCAGGAGGTCTTTACATACAGAATGTGAAGCAGGAGGACAGCGGCGAGTATACCTGTTTTGCAACTAACAGCATAGATAATATCCATGCAACTGCATATATCATAGTCCAAGGTGAGTGATGTCGATGTACATTGCGAAAAGTATTTTACTAATTTCTGTGATTTTGCCTTTTTTTTTTTCTGAACTGTCAGAGGTGAACTAACACCATAAGGGTTTTAATTACACTATTGTAGTGTAGCCCACAGGAAGGTCGCTATGTATTGCACTCAGAGTAAGATGTCATAAAATCATAGGTTGGAAAAGACCTCTAAGATTATCAGGTTTGACCATCAACCCAATACCACCATGGCCATTATAGTGGTCCTTATAGAGACCTTATAGTAGCCTTCCAGTATCTGAAGGGGGCCTACAGGAAGGCTGGGGAGGGACTATTGACAAGGTCTTGCAATGACAGGACTAGGGGCAATGGGTTTAAACTGGCAGAGGGAAGATTTAGACTAGATGTCAGGAGGAAGTTCTTTACAGTGAGGGTGGTGAGGCACTGGAACAGGTTGCCCAGGGAGGTTGTGGCTGCTCCCTCCCTGGAGGGATTCAAGGCCAGGTTGGACGAGGCCTTGAGTGAGCTGTACTAGTGGGAGGTATCCCTGCCTATGGCAGGGGGTTGGAACTAGATGATCCTTGAGGTCCCTTCCAACCTTACCATTCTATGATTAAACCATGTCCCAAAGTGCTATGTCTACACATTTTCAAACACCTTCACAGATGGCGACTCCGCCACCTCCCTGGGCAGCCTTTTTCCAATGCCTGACAAGTGTTATACACTGATTCTCTGAAGGTTAACTTTCATTCATCATGCTCAGAACTTAATCACTGCTGTTTCAAAATGTTAATTTCTTCTGTAATGTTTTTTTTGCCTGTAGGAATAAGCATGCATTGTCAAATTAATGGAGGGTTAATTTTTTTCTTTAACAGTAGAGACATTAGAATTTGTGCCCAGAGTATTCAAAAAGGAGTTTCACATACAGATCTCTGCAAACTTTCTTTTGTAGACACTTCAATTGATATGAGAGTATTTTCTGCTGAATTTTGTGGAACTATCAGTCTGCCAGCTGAGGCATTAGCATGGCTTTTCTAAAAAAAACAAAAGTCTAATTTTTGTGATCACGATTATTTTGGTATTGTGTCTCAATAATATGAATGTAAAGTACTGTAACAACAACATATCAAAGCTCCTATATCCACAGAGAATATTTTTTCATAAATGCTTCCATGCTGGAACTTCCATTTGTAAAACATTTTGAGTAAACATTACATATAAATTTCGTTCTGTTCTCAGGATAAGATCTCTAGTTGGCAAACAGTCTAGGCTGCAAATGCTTTGTTAATGAGTTCAGTTTGTAAAGCTATACAAAACAACATGTCCATGTGGTTTATTCATTTATTATACACTAATGGATGATTTTGGTTTGTGAGCTGAACAGATTACTTCTCATACTGACAATTCCATTATTGGAATTGGATTGCAGAAAGTGCTTCATACTCCATTCACTGCTTTCCTTTTGTGTAAAGAAAACAAGTAGCTCAAGAGGTTTTGACTACATTGCATTTTCTTCACAGTTCAGCTTTTTGGAGGAAGAGAAGAAGGTGTTTTAAATCCAAGGAACAATCAGTGTTTGATTCCTTTTATTTTGGATCTATGGCAGTAGATCCCAGAGGCCTTTGCTGAAACCAGGGCTGTTTTGTGAGGGAGATGTTCCTTTTTCACAAGTGGCTGCCCTAACTCTTTACCCTTAAATAGTAACAATATTAAAAAAGTCCTATTTACTTGTCTTTTCCTATCAGTATGAGCTATTCAAGTTACACAGGAAATGGTATATCATTTCAGACATTGATACATTTTTCAGTTTATTTTTTTAACCCATTTATTTTCTCTTCTGTAGCTCTACCTCAGTTTACTGTTACTCCTCAAGACAAAACAGTGATTGAGGGACAAACTGTTGACTTTCCTTGTGAAGCACAAGGCTATCCCCAGCCTGTTATTGCCTGGACTAAAGGGGGTAAGTGTGTTCTCTTTGTGCTTTTGAACTACTAGAATAGTTCAGCAGTCATTTTGAAATCACTCATGCATTGAAAGGAATTGCATGGATTTATTTAGATGTTTCAATCTGAAGGAAACAGGGCTCATCTCTTCCTGTTCAAGCTGGAAAAGGCAAAGTGTCCCACAGAAGCTAGACTCATCTCTTTCTGTTCTAGCTGGAAAAGGCAAGGTGTTCCACAGAAGCTAGACTCATCTCTTTCTGTTCTAGCTGG
>WBNM01037857.1:14404-25704 GCA_013399055.1 Ramphastos sulfuratus | reverse complement strand
TCCTGTGCTGGGGGCTCCATCCTTGAGCCAATTTTTTTTTCTGCTCTGTGCAGCTAGAGCTGGGATTTGGTGGGACATGGCATGGCCAGGCAGGGCAGTGGTGGTTGGCATCATGATGCTGGCCATGTCTCTGCTGGTGGGACTGAGTCTTGGGCTTTTGGAGGCTGCTGCTGTTGCTTTTCCAGCCCCAGGATTCTCAGGACTGTGGCAAGGGGGTGGAAGGGACCCAGGATTTCCTCTGTTGTGCTGGTCCCTTTCTAGTGGCAAGGGAGCCTGGTTCTGTGCCCATGTACAGGGCTGCCTGCCTTGGAGATGGAGAATGGACAGGATGAGCTTGTCCAAGGGGTGAGAACACTTGGGGTGTTCCACCAGGCCCTGCTCACACTGCAGAGATCAGCAGAAAGAGCTGAGCTCACAGAATGGTTTGTGTTGGAAGGGCCCTTTTAAATATCATCTAGCTCCAACTCCCCTGCCAGGGGCTCCTGCTGGACTGGATTGTTCAAGGCTCCATCCAGCCTGGCTTGGAGCACTTCCTCCTGTGCATGGACCCCTGCAGAGCTATGGGGACATCTGACATTGGCCTTAGCTGGAGGCTGAGCTCCAGCAGAGCAGGACAGAGGGAGCTGCTGGGGCTGGGTGCAGAGGGAAGTCTCTAGCTGGAGCTGTTGCAGGTGGTGGAAGGATGAAGTTGCTGCTCTGTTGCTTTCCCCCTTACACACAGTTGGGGTTAAACATCAATTTGCCACCCTCACACTGAGCTCAGGGCTTCTTCAATCAGCCAAAGCTAGAAATGGGGAGATTCACCCTGGGGGTTAGGAAGTTGTTCAGCATGAGGGTGGTGAGAGCCTGGCAGGGGTTGCCCAGGGAGGTGGTGGAAGCCTCATGCCTGGAGGTGTTTAAGGCCAGGCTGGATGAGGCTGTGGGCAGCCTGATCTAGTGTGAGGTGTCCCTGGGCATGGCAGGGGGGTTGGGACTGAATGCTCCTTGTGGTCCCTTCCAACCCTGACTGATTCTGTGATATATTTGCTCCAGCTTGGCACTGAGCTGCTCAGAGCCTCTGGATGTCCCCAAGGCTTTTTGAGACCCAGGAGCTGGCACAGCCCTCACAAACCAGGACACAGGGAAATCCTCTAGTAAAGCAGGTGGAAAAAAGTCAGGATAACCCCCCCTGAGAGTGGCCCCTGGCCAGGAGCAGACCATGCTGTGACATTCTCAGAGGGGTATGTGAGCAGAGCACCTATCACAGGCTCCCAGGATGTTAGGGGATGGAAGGGACCCAAAGAGCTCATCCATTCCAACCCCCTGCCAGAGCAGGGCCAGACAATCTAGCTCAGGGCACACAGCAACACATCCAGACAGGCCTTGAAAGGCTCCAGAGACTTCCTTTGATCCCTGCCCTGGTACCCAGCACCCATCCTTGCCCCACAGAAAGGTCTTGCAGCATCAGAGGTGGGGTGGGTGGGGGGAAAGAACCTCCTCCTGTGCATGGAGCTCTTCTCTCAAAAACAGCTTTACAAAAGGAGGTGACCTAGAGGGTATCTCCCAGAGCAAGTGTTGGGTGGGCATCTTCTTACAGGATGTGCCAGGAAACCCTGTGGAGTTTTTTGCCCTTCCCCAAAAGCTTGGAGATGATAAACACTTGGGGTCTGCTTCCATTCAGCTGTGATCCATCAAGGCAAGCAGGGTAGGGAGGGAGAGGGGGGGCAAGACTCACAGCAGAGAGGGGGTGAAGGGAGGTCAGTGATTGTGTAAACAGGCACTTTAGAGTTCACCCTGAGCTGGTATTGCTGTAATTCATTAGAGGTGTCAGCCCTCTTTGTAGTTCCCTGCTTGGAGGGAACCCTTTGCCTGGCAGCTTCTAGCAGCCAACCTTACCAAGCAGAAAAATAAACCCCAGGCCAGGGCTCTGCAGGAGGCAAAGTTGCAGTTGCAGCATCACCCTGCAAAAAAAAAAACAAAACACCCAGAAATAGTGGGGAGGGGAAAGCAAAGGGAGGTTTAGCATCTCTTGCATTAGTAATGCTCCTGCTGTTGATGAAATCCTGTTTGCTCCCTGCCAAAGTGCTACAAAGTGAAGCTGCCCTGACCACAGTGATTGGGCAGGGGTCACCTACTGCTGGAGTGTGACAGCATTGGATGAGGGCTGGGACAGGGCAGGAAGCTCAGGGGGCATGCAAGGCACCAGGCTTGCCTGCAGCTGGCATGTGGTTTTGGTTTCCTCTGGATTTACTCTGCTCTCCTCAGACCCCACCTGGAGTACTGACAGCAGTTCTGGAGCCCCCAGCACAGGAAGGACATGGAACTGGTGGAGAGAGTNGTTGCCCAGGGAGGTTGTGGAGCACAGAAGCACAGAATGTGATTGTTGATCACATTCTGTGCTTCACAACCTCCCTGGAGGTGTTCAAGGCCAGGTTGGAGGAGGCCTTGAGTGATCTGTACTAGTGGAAGATCTTCCTGCCTGTGGTGTGGGGGTTAAAACTGGGTGATCTTGAAGGTCCCTTCCAACACAACCCATGACATGATGGAGCTGGCATTGCTCTTGCTCTTTGCATCAAGCTCTGAGGCTCTTGCTTCGTGAGGAAGGTGAGGCCACCTTGCTTGTCCTTTAAGGCCACAAATAAACAGCTCTTAAACCAGGTAACAGTTTCCATTTCTTTCTTTTCTATCTCTTCAATGCCACAACCTCAGTATCACACAGAATTAAGCAGGTTGGAAAAGACCTCTGAGATCATCAAGTCCAACCTCTCACCTTCTAATTAACTAAGCCATGGCACTAAGTGCCTCATGCAGCCTCCTCTTAAATACCTCCAGGCATGGGCACTCCACCACCTCCCTGGGCAGCCCATTCCAATGCCAATCACTCTTGCTGGGAAGAACTTCTGCCTAACACCCAGCCTGAGCCTGCCCTGGCACAGCTTGAGGCTGTGTCCTCTTGTTCTGTCCCTGGGTGCCTGGCAGCAGAGCCCAACCCCACCTGGCTACAACCTCCCTTCAGGTAGCTGCAGAGAGCAATGAGGTCTGCCCTGAGCCTCCTCTTCCACAGGCTGCACATCCCCAGCTCCCTCAGCCTCTCCTCACAGGGCTGTGCTCCAGGCATCTCCCCAGCCTTGCTGCCCTTCTCTGGACACCTCCTTGCACCTCACCATCTTTCCTAAATGGGGGGGGTCCCAGAACTGGGCACAGCATTCAAGGTGTGGGCTAAGCAGTGCTGAGCACAGGGGCAGAAGGACTGCCCTGCTCCTCCTGCCCTCCCTCATCCACTCCCACCTCTGAACTCAAGCCCTGCTGCAGGCTGGGTGGGGGTGTGTGTGCTGGTGGCTGGAACACAGCCTTAGCAGACCTGCTCCTGATGCCTTCTTGCTGGAACAAAAAACTCTCAAGTGTCAGCTCTCAACCTTGGAGTCACTAATAAACCATCTGGCATTGCTTACTTTAATTGCATTGTGCTCTGGGGGGGTTGTGGTGAGGAGGGAGGGTGCCCCCCCATTCCCACACAGCAGTTGGTGGGGGCTAATGGTGCAGTGCGAGCGGCAGGACCCTGGCACTGGGGGCTTTGATTCCTGGCCAAAGCAGGCAGGTGCTGCCAATGTTCCCTCTGCTCAGCCTCCCCAGGAGGAAAGAGAGTGTGAGAGATGCAGGTGGTGGCTGAGGAGGGAGTTCATGCTGGGTGAAGTCCTTGGTCTGGGCTGCCCACGGCCTCGTCCTTCATCACCTCTTGCCCTCCCTGTGCTGCCCTGTGTGTGTGTGCTGTGTGCAGCTCTGGAGAGGTGGCAGTGCTGGCCTGTCACCCTCTGCTGCCTTGGAGCACTGCTTGATGCTTCCCCTGCCCTTCCCATCACCTCCTGTCCCTCTCTGCTCTCCCAAATCCTCCCTCCACCCGTGCCCAGGAGCTGACTCTGCCTGTTCAAGATGACAGCACAGTGGGGGTTGGAAAGGACCTCTGGAAATGTGCCTGTCCAAGCCCCCTGCTAAAGGAAGGTCACCTAGAGCAGGTTGCATAGGAACATGTCCTAAGTGAGCTGTGAGGATGAGATGAAGCAGCTCCACCCCTGCTACAGTGACCTGTACTAGTGGGAGGTGTCCCAGCAGGGGGTTGGCACTGGATGAGCTTTGAGGTCCCTTCCAACCTTACCATTCTATCATACATTCTGCAGTGACTTCCAGAACTCAGCACTTTGGCATGGTCCTTGGCTTGCTCCTAGTGCTGGGGTGAAAAAGAGGCCAGATATGGTCAAGAGAGGCTGTGGCAGCATCCTTGCCTGTGTCACCCTTCCCACTGCCTCAGTTTCCCTTTCTGCCCATTGGGGTTCATGCTCAGCCTCTGAGTACTGAGAGGCAGAACTCTGTACAGGCAGGGTTAGAGATGGAGGCTGTGGATGCTCCCTCCCTGGAGGTGTCCAAGGGCAGGTTGGATGAGGCCACGAGCAAGTGGGAGGTGTCCCTGCCCATGGTCAAGGTGATCTTGAAGGTCCCTTCCAACCCATTCTATGAATCCCCCTTACTGGGACCTTGTTTTTCTTGCAAGCCTTTCCCAGGAGCCTTCATCTTCCCTTGCCCCTTGGGCAGTCCCCAGCTCTGCATTACGCTGGCATTGCCAGGGAGAAAAAAAGCAGGTGTGGCACAGGGCGTGGCAGAGGGCACTGCACTCCTTAACCCATGGCTGCAGAACTGGGGCTGGGCTCCCCTTGGGAGCCACTCAGCAGAGGCTCAGTAAGGTGGGAAGAAGCTCAAAGGTCATCCAGTCCAACTGCCACCCCAACACCACCCTGACCACTGTGCCATGTCCACACCATACTTGAACACGCCTAGGGATGAATTCATCACCTCCCTGGGCAGCCCATTCCAATGCCCATCACTGTCTCTATGAAGAACTCTCTCCTACCATCCAGCCTAGATCTCCCCTGGCAGAACTTGAGGCTTGGTGACCCTGAGGGGCTTTGCCAGCCTGGGTGTGTCTGTGATTTAAGCCCTCAACCTTCCATCCTCATAGAGAAGAAAAAGAAAAAAGAGTTTTGTCCTTGCTGGATCCTCCAGCCTGGTGCAGGAGCAGACATTTTCATCTCCTCACTTTCCCAGGGTCTGCTGATAAATCCTGTCTCCATAACTCCAGCCTTGATTGACTCACTATCAGGCAACGTGCAGCAAGGAAGCGACCTGTGACCCTGCCTGGGGAGATGGAGGTGACCCCACAGGAGGAATCCTTATCAAACCCTTCTAAAAGCTTCCCTTTTTAACCTGCCAGAGGAGCCTTGGCCAAGGCAAGCAACACCCAAATAGCAGTGGGGAGGAGCAAGTTGCTTTTGGGGGGTTTTGGACATGAGGGGAAAGATTTTTCAATGGAGAGAGTTGGACAGGGACTGGAATGAGCTGCTCAGGGAGGTGGTGGAGTCCCCAGGCCTGGCTGTGTTTAAGGGTGGGGTTGGATGGAGAATCATAGAACCAAGCAGGTTGGAAGAGAGCTCCAAGCTCACCCAGCCCAACCTAGCACCCAGCCCCAGCCAACCAACCAGACCATGGCACTCAGTGCCCCATCCAGGCTTGTCTTGAACATCTCCAGGGATGGGCACTCCACCATCTCCCTGGGCAGCTCATTCCAATGCCAATCTGTGAAAAACTTCCTCCTAACATCCAGCCTGGACCTCCCCTGGCACAACCTGAGGCTGAAAAACTAATGAAGAACTTCCTCCTGTGTGATGCTCAGGGCCATGGTTTAAAGTGAATCTTGTAGAGGAGACTTCTAGGTTGGGCTTGGTGCTTTGCCAGCCTGGCTGCTGCTGTGCTTGTTGGGCTTGGTGACCCTGAGGGGCTTTGCCAGCCTGACTGCAGCTGTGACAAAGGGGTGCAAGAAGGGCACATGGGGTGGGATGATTTCTGCTGGCAGAATGTGAAGGTGCTTGCTGGGCTTAGGAAGAGCTTCTGCCAAGGTGGAAGTATCAACTCATTTCCTTCTGTAAGGGCTGAGAGTAACCACAGAACTGCCAGGGTTGGAGGGAACCTCAAGGTCCCATCTAGTTCCAATCCTCCTGCCAGGGGCAGGGACACTTTCCACTAGATGAGGTTGCTCAGAGCCACATCCAGCCTGACTTTGACTTCCAGGGATGAGGCTTCCACCACCTGCTTGGGCAACCTGTTTCAGTGTCTCACCACCCTCATGGTGGAGTGGGGCTGACTGTAGCTTTGGGGAGGGCTGAGCTTGGGTTCACCCTGCTGCCACATCTCACCAGAGGCATCAGGAGAAAGCCCCCTGGGAGAGAAGAGCTCATGGGATGAAGGTGATGTGGGACAGGCTTGGTGGTGAGGCCACAAATCAGCCTCTGCCACATGCTTGGGGTGGAGGGGAGGTTGTGAGCCACATCCTTGCTGTGCCCAGAGGTTGGGCTCCTTTTCAGCATGGAGGGGAGGTTGTGAGCCACATCCTTGCTGTGCCCAGAGGTTGGGCTCCTTTTCAGCATGGAGGGGAGGTTGTGAGCCACATCCTTGCTGTGCCCAGAGGTTGGGCTCTTTTTCAGCATGGAGGGGGGGTTGTGAGCCACATCCTTGCGGTGCCCAGAGGTTGGGTTTCTCTCAGGTGGGAGCAACTTGTCTTCTCTTTTTCTCCCAGCTGCTTTTTTAGCAGGTGACCTTTCAACCTTTGCCTCATCTTTAGGGACATGACAGAACTGTTAAGGACATCCCTGATTCACTTTGTCTTGGGTATCCCCTCCCAGGGGGTACAAGGGCTGTGGGATTTGGCACGTGGAGCTGCTGGCAGGGCCACTCAGTGAGTGGAAGCAGGGCTGGAGCCACAGAGAGCAAAAGAGGAGATGAAAATCCCACTGCAGAGAGGAAATGCTTTGCTCAGGACAAAACCCTAGGAGGAGGATGGGAGTGACCCTCCTGCTCCTCACCCTGCACCCAGGGCACGGATGGCTCCCACCAATGGGCCAAGGGCTGGGCTGGGTGGATGAATTGACCCCCCACAGGCAGAGCTCCCCAGCAAGGATTAGCAGGGATGGTTTTTTTGCCAAGTGCTGGCTGTCACTGCGTTCCCACCTTTGATCAGGAGTCGGCATTCCTGAAGTGCTCCATCTCCCACATGTTGGGCTGATCAAAGGCAGCTGTTGCCTGGACCCTCCCCTGAGTGCATTTGCAGACACACACAGCCCTGAAGCCACAGAAACACAAAGGGAGCTGAAGGAGGTGGAAGGGAGGTGATGGATGGAGGAGAGACCAAGCAAGGGGCAGCAGCAGGCAGAGTCCCTCTCCCTGGTCTCCTCACCGAGGGGTCTCCCACACAGCCATCAGAAACGTTGCTGCTGAGCAGTCTGTGGTGGGTCTGAAGAGAGATGGTGATGATGAAGGTTGGCCCTTATCTGTCACCTGGAGGAAACAGTGTCGTTGGTGAGTGACAGCAACTGTCTGGGCCAGCTGCAGCAGAGCACAGGCAACATCTCCCAGGGCTTGAGGTGGGGCCAGAAGGGAGAGCTGGGCCAGCCCTGAGCTCAGCAGCTTGGGTGTGCTCAGTGCCAGGGTCCACACAAGTCCCTTCTGGAGCACAGTGCTTGGGAGAAACTGCTGGAAACGTGGGCTAGTGGTGGCAGAGTAATGCCAGTGAGGGGTCTGACTCCATGGGTCATGTCCTCCAGCTCTGCCAGCTGCAGCTGCCTCAGAGGGAAAGGAAGAGGAGGTCTGAGAGCTGCTCAGGTGGTGGCTCCTCTCCCAGGTAAATGTGGTGCCAGGGCTTGTGGCTTGGCAGAGAATTTTATTGCTCCTGCACATGACTCAGCTCTGCTCCCCAGCTTCTGTCACCTGAAGGACTAGAACTGACTTCCCAAATCCTCTCTGAATTCTCCTCCAGAGCAAGCCCAGCTGGGTCTGCAGCTTGGTTGTGCCTGGAGATGTGATGGGGACAACCTCTGCTGCCCTTCCTCCTCTCACATCTTCTGCTTGTTGCTCAGTGGCACAGTTTAGCTTTAAGGCCTTGAAAAGGCACAAACCTCACCCCAAAACTACAGACACAAAGAGGACAAGAGGCCAGGACCATGGAAGGCACTTCTGGACTGCTTCCCCAGCTGATGTGGCAGGCTCAGGTGAGGGTTTCTCTGGATCTGCTGCCAAGGGGGATGCTGCAGCTTTCCCACCTCCAGGCAAGGATGAAACCATCCTTCTCTTTTGGCAGAGGGTGCAGGGAAGCAGGCTGGGCAGAGTGGCAGCTGCCCAGGGATGGTGAAGCCCTTCAGAAAGGCACTTTTGTCCTTCTGCTCCTCCCTTGGCCCCATCCTGTGCTGCACACATTTTTTTGGGGGGGGACAGGTGTGTTGGGCACTGCTTTTCCAACACCAATTATATCATTAATCATGATCTCATGATTTTGATGTCCTTTCCCCAGGACTGGAGACAGGACAGCTTGGTCCTACAAGGAGAGTCCTCCCATCTGTGATATGGTACAAGCAAAACTCAGGGGTTGCTGTTAAGGCAGCACTTACCCAGGTCAGCAGAGTGCCTTGGTGGGGTCCAGCACACCAAACCTAGAGAGTGTTGCTGGGTCATACTCATCCCCATTCTCCCTGGTAGCTGTGGCTTAATTAAATCAGCCAAAGGAGGTCCTCAGATGGCTTAGAACCCTCTGTGGAATCCCCTGAGGCTGATTTTTGCTCATTATCTACAGCTGAAAGAAAAAGGAAGGATTCTGCAGGTCAAAGCAAGCAAACACTTTCAGTCCTGACTGCCATGAAAGGGTTTGGGTACCCTCAGCACCTAACCTCCCCCACATAAAGCCCAAACCTGCTCTGTGGCATCTTGCAAGCACTGGAAAAGCTGCCCAGGGGCTGCTGTCCCAGCAAGGGTGACCCTGGCTCAAGTGGCTCTTACCTTCTCTGTCCACCTTCACTAGTGTGCAGCTGTGGGTGAGGTGCTCCTGCTCAGACAGGCATGAAGAGCTCCTTGAGGCTGTGCTTGTCCTTCTCAGGCAGGGCTGGCAGTGGAGGGCAGGTTGGTTTGTCGCCACAGCAGCTGTCCCAGCCTGGGGGGTGGGGGTCACAGCTCTGCTGCCCACTCCTGCCCCTCAAGAGTGCCAGGCTGTGCTGGGGAAGCCCAGGAGAAACCTCTGGTGCCACTCTGGGCACCACGGGGGCTGGAGCCCGAGGGAAGCATCACTCCACAGCCTGCAGCAGGCTTTGCAGCTGACCTCTCTCTCATCCTACCTGCTGATGCTGCTCTGCAGCAGCTCCTTTCTTCCCTTCCTTCTCCACAGCGCTTTCACCCGTGGTGCCTTCATGTCCTGGAGCACAGCACCGGGCACCCTTTGCCCCTCTCCCCACTGCGTGATGCCCCTGCCAGCAGGCTCCCTCGCCCTAACCCTGCTCGCCCAAAGTTCAGCCTCTCGGCGGCAGGCAGCTCCCGGTTGCAGCAAGGTGACCTCCGCTCTTTAGCGCTGTGCCAGCCCCTGTCCGGCCAGCAGAGGAGCGGGCACCTAACGCGATGTGACAGGGCAACGGCAGGCAGCGGGACCAGGGCTTCCCCCTCCTCTTGGCAGTGGGGTTGGCAGAGCCGTGGGTCCCCCTCGCTGCTGAGCATAGCAGGGGAGGAGGGATTAGGATGGCAACCAGCCCCCCAGAGGCTCCAACCCAGGGCTAACCAGGGGGGCAAGAGGGCAACCCCGGTGCCGTCTGTGGGTTGGTGCTGTCACTTCTGCTGGGCACTCCACCTCCCAGTAACCCTCTGCCTTTCGTTGCTGCATGTCAGGTTAAGAAGCAGGACCTGGGCACAGCCTCTTTTCTTTCTCAGTGCCAGTCTGGGGTGGGTTAGAAGGGCTGTGGTTAGGAGGTTGAGAGAGGTTCTTTTGCCCCTCTGCTCTGCCCTGGTGAGGTCACATCTGGAGTGCTGTGTCTAGTTCTGCTTCCCCCTCCCAGTTCAAGAGGGACATAGAAGTGCTGGAGAGAGTCCAGCACAGAGGCACAAAGATGCTGAAGGGAATAGAACAGCTCTGGTAGGAGGAGAGCCTGAGGGAGCTGGGGCTGTGCTGCTGGGACAGGAGGAGACTGAGAGGTGACCTCAGCAATGGTTATAAAGATGTGCAGGTGAGTGCCAGGAGGCTGGAGCCAGGCTCTGCTGGGTGATGCCCAGGGACAGGCCAAGGGGCAGTGGGTGGAAGCTGAGGCAGAGGAAGTTTCATTTAAACATGAGAAGGAATTTTTTTCCCTGTGAGGGTGACAGAACCCTGGAACAGGCTGCCCAGGGGGGTTGTGGAGATGTTCAAAACCCACCTGGATGTGTTCTGTGTGATCTTCTCTGGGTGCTCTTGCTCTGGCATGGGGGTTGGACTGGATGAACTTTGGAGGTCCCTTCCAGCCTCTGATATTCTGTGATTCTGTGCTTTTCTTTTTACTTCTCCACCCTGCATCCATCCCATCCACTGCTGGAAGCATCCACCTTGCTGGAAGCATCCACCTTGCTGGAAGCAGGTGTGGCACTGCTGTGGGGACAGTCAGTGCCAATGAGACAGGAGGATCTCATGTTAGCATTGACAAACAGTGCAATTTCCATGGTAGGGGGGAAAGAAAACTCCAAACCCCAATTTATCCCAGCTCTTCCCAAGTCTTTGTTTTGGAGCTTGAGCTGTTTGACCTGCACCTACTGAGCCATCCAAGATGTCTATACCATGCCCTATCTTCTACCCATGCTGTGTGCCAGCAGAAGAAAGGTTAAGGATGGCCTTCAGGGCAGATATCCAAGCACTAAGAGCTGCTTTCCAAAACCTCCTTTGAGCCTGCTCCACAATTTCCCTCTTACTGTTCCAAGGCTGGGATCTCTGATCAGAAATGAGCCTGCCTTGGGGAAAGACCTTCCAAGGTGCAGCAGAACCATCCACTGAAGGAGCAACTCTCTGATGGCCCTAAAAGTTCCAGTTTTCCAAGAAAAGGATGGTGGGGCCCCCCCCCACCAAGGAGCAGAAACCACAAAGGAACTCAAATTTGAAGTCAGTATTTGCAAAGCTTGTGTTGGATCTCTGCACCTGGGGGGACCCTTTGTCTGTGCACCCCTGGGGGGACCTTTTCTCTGCACCTTGGGGGTGGGGGGGGGACACACGACAAGGACAGACACACTACCCTCAACCCTTTCTCTGCACCTCCAGGGGTGGGGGACACATGACAAGGACAGACACACTACCCTCCACCCTTCCTCTGCACCCCAGGGGGTGGGCGACACACGACAAGGGCAGACACCCTACCCTCAACCCTTTCTCTGCACCTCCAGGGGTGGGGGACACATGACAAGGACAGACACACTACCCTCGACCCTTTCTCTGCACCCCCGGGGGG
>WBNM01037855.1:0-62647 GCA_013399055.1 Ramphastos sulfuratus | reverse complement strand
TCCTGCTGGTCACACCATGCCTTTAAGCAGGAACTCGGTGTTGTACCAGGGTTTACCTAGCAAGCTCAGAGGACACATGATACTTGTTGCTCTCTTGTACCCCCTTGCTTCTCACATGAACTCTATACCTGAGATCTCTTTGCAGTGACTGACCACACACAGCTGAGCTGACACCAGTAGTGTTAATCTTTACCTAAGGTATCTCGAGTGTTCATATGCCCCAAGCTGAAAACCTACTTAATGCAAAACAGCATTACAAATTTTTTGCACCTTTACAGGGAATAATTCTAAAGTTAAATCAGATTCAACTGTATTGTTAATTCTGTCCTGGTGACCTGCTGCCTTACCTTTGCACCAGCTACTAAAAAGTCAGCAACAATCAACACTCACAGCCACATAGTAACACACCTCCATCACGTTTTCCCTCTAGGAATCAGCAAGGGTATTTTAATGTGAGATAGCTTTTAAAATGCTGATTTTTAAGTAGTATTCATTAGTGACAGCTCTGATGCTTTAATTGCTGACAGGGCAGCTGTAGAGAGAACATTCCAATTAGTTGTTCAAAATACATGAAGTAATATCACTCAAAATTCTATTTTTACCATTTCTATCAAAGACTTCCCCTCCTTCCCTCTTCTTTCACATGCAGAAGCACAATGTGCTCTCTTCCACTTTCTTCAAATACTGCAGACTCTTCACTGCATTAAATCAAATGCTGTAAGAACTGTTATTACTACCTGGGGACCAGATTTCAGAGTGGTTACACTGTGTAGTGCTTTCCTATCCAAATAGACCCACTGGGACCCAGCCAAACCTTCAGTAATGTGCAGCTCAGCTTTGGGTTCTAACATTGTCTCTGCTCAGTATGTTAACCATGGACAGAGGGATTAATCTCTCTCAAATTTAGTCTTCTACGATTTTGGAGCTAAGCTAGTGGACTATGTCCACTGAATAGCCAGTTAGCAAAGTGAGAGATCCCAAAGACCACACCTCATCTCACCCACCTTTGACACTTTTGCAATGCCAGGTGAGTTTGCTTCAGGATGGTGCTAGTTTTCCCTCAGAGACTTTAAGAGGACACTAGAAATCTAGATAAGTTGAAAATATTTAACACTTTAAAGCATAAATTAGGTGAGCTGAATAACATCCTAAGCAAGACACAAGCATAAATAAACACAGTAACAATGCTTTTACTGCTACTGCTGGTAGAACAACAATATTTCCCTTAAATATTCTTATGTTCACCACCCACCCATAGTGGAATATGTTTTTGGTAAAATATCCTCTGTGTTGTCACACCAAATCAAGTAAGGGAGTTCAGCCGGAGGGGGGTTATGTTTACTACGCGTGATTCAAATGGACACAGCTCAGATTTCTACAGAAAACACAGATTTAGTCTGGCTTTTCCCAGAAGCCTCTGAAACAATTGCTTAAGCAAAAAGACACATTGCAAAAGCCCAGGATTCACATCAAGACTACCCACCATATGAAACCACAAATGCAGTGCCTAACAGAGAATGAAGCTGCATCAAGATTTTATTATTATTATTTCCCACAACCCATAATAACAAGTGAAAGCACCCTCTAAAATTGCCATAAACCACAAATGCTGCATGGAGCTGGCATGCTAGACAGAGCTTGTAAATCTGATTTAATTGTGAATGGTAGAGTGAATAATCAGAGCTCAGCAGCGAGCCTGATTACACATGAACACTACTCAAACTGCACAGCATTGCTTCCCTTCCCTTCCCCTTCCCCTTCCCCTTCTTTGTTGCCTTCTCCTTCCCCTTCTTTGTTGCCTTCTCCTTCCCCATGCTCCTTTTGGCACAGCACAACCTACAGTCATGGACATCATAATAACACCTGCAACCTCCATTTTTATACAGCTGCTTGTCACTGCTGTGGATCAAAGCAGCTTCCAGGTAAGCATTGAGATCCCTAACTCCTCTGCCACGCAGTCACTGGTGCTATGCATACCCCATGGGACTGAAGATGAGCTTTCTAAAACAGCAGTCAGTTGAAGGCAGAGTGATGGACACAGTTGAGCACCGTGAGTCTTTTCTAAGACACCATGCTCCCAAAGCAGAGAAGATGATACAATACAACCAATACATCCAAGAGAACATCTAATATTTCTTTAACATATTGTGTCCTGCAATTCCTCTATGGCTATGGGGTTTTCAAAGGTGCCTGGAGAAGTCAGGTACCTAACTTCCACTGATCAAATAAAAAGCTTCCTTATGATTCAGGGAAGATTTGCCACCAAAATAAACATTATGGAAATCCATGCTATGCTCCACTAAGAAAAAGGGCTGCTTTGTAGGAGCAGTGCCTGATGTGCCATACTCACTTGGACTTGGCAACAACCAGAAGGTCTGTGAAGAGGAAAAGGTGTCGCTCCTGGGTTTGCAGGCCTGTCTTCAGCTGCACATGACAATCCAGGATGAATGTTCGGTTGTGGCACATGAAAGACTGCACAAGGGGACATGCCTCTGGGCTGATGGGAGAGAAGCAGCCTTCCCTGCGAAAGGAAATAAAGGGAACAAAGGAAAGCAAGTCAGCTGATTACCTGTGAGTGAGAACCAAGCAGCAGCTTCCCATTCCCACTGCTAAAAGGTTATTTCTTTGACCACAATTCAGTGACAGGTGAGAGGCACCATGAAGATAATTCAGTAGTCAGATTCTGACACAAAATCTCTTAAGGGCTGTCCTCTCTGAGTCTTTTGTAGCCCAAGCATATGGGCAGCATTTAGGAAAGGACAAAAATTCAAATACAGCCCTCTCTGCTTCATCTATTTGTATTTGTCTTCCGTAGGCCCTTCATAAAGAGAGAGGAGACATATGCATAATGAATAGCTAACTGCACACCCATCTTGTGGAGGACTCATATTTGGGGTTAAAAGCAATTGATAGAAAACATTCAGAACCAAGGACAAACATAAGGTGCAGCTGAACCTCTCCAGTCACAGACTATATGGTAGATGCAACACAGAAAGAGACTGCTCAGCCTCTCTCTCTCTCTTCTGGCACACAACTCACATGCAAGCTCCCGTCGTAGGGTTTCATTGTGTGTCTGGAACACAGCTATGCACGCCTGCGGCTGTCACACGTAGCTGCTGCTGGATAATTCAAATGCAGGCCTATGAGGAAAAGATCTGTCTCTCTCCTGGAAGATGTCGATCTTTGCTAAGGATGTTGCAGTCAAAGGTTAGTGATGTTGGAGACATGATTCCCTCAACCCCTCCTGACCTAACTGTTCTACATAAAGTAGTTGAGTAGTTATTGAGGCTGAGAGTTTCTCCAGCATAACGATCAGCTCACACAGGATATTACTCAAGTTATCTCTAGTATCTGAATCTTGATAGCAGATGCCTATTTATATGACACTAAAGTGGTCTGAGAGGAAGACAGTCCCTCCTCCTTTAGGGCTCTCTAGAAGCTGGTTGCAGGTCAGGATCTTCTTTAGAAAGTTAGAGATATGGCTTCAAATCCTCATAGGCAGATGACAGAACTGAACTTAGGTCTCCTGCACTGTGGTGCACCTTACATCACAAATTTCTGCATTAAACCCATGACCCAGCATCTCTACTCACAATTCTTAAATGCAACTTTTCAATTACCTGCCTTCCCTCCAAATGAACCATTTTCCTTTGGCTGAATAAATCAGTTCAATTTTCATTCAAATGTGCTTACTTTTTTTTTTTCTTGTTAAACAAAAAAAAAATATTAGCTTGGCAAGGAAAGGCACAGCAGTGAAAGTCACAAAACAAACGGGAGATACGAAAGAAAACAAGAGTAAGCAGAGAAAACCTTCAAAGGTCATAAACCTTCTTGTACATCTCTTGAGTCCACATCATTCCCAGTCCTACTCTCCTTGATGCCTGTAGCTGGATTACTCAGGAAAATATTTAGGAAATCCTGACAGCTGGGAGAGAAAGGATAAGCTCTGAGATTGGCTTGCATTAGCAGGACACACTTTCACTGATCTGTAAGGAGTCAGTAAGGATCTCTACCTTGTTTGACCCTGAATTCCCTTTCTGGCTGGGAGTCCAAGTTTTTGAAAGAATTCCTCCACTTAAATTGTCTTAAACTGTGTCTTAATCATGTCTTACATTACCTGCCTCTTCAGGAAAGAGAGAACGAAGGGGAATGACGTTCAGAACGAATAATGCAAACCTAAGTTATTTGATCATTCCTGAGCAGAAATGGTGTCCAGGATTATGGAGGTTAAAGCAGAGAGAGGAGCTTTGGCCCAATATAATGATGATACATGGTGTGTGGCCAGTTACAGGAATCAGGGGAACAGGAAGCATGTCCCCTACCCTGCCACTTCCATGAGACTGGGAATTCATCACTTCATTAGTGACTGATAGGTTGCAGGAATTCAATTTCATAAACTTCCTAGCAGCATTTGACACAGAAACTTAAGCAGAAATCAGGAATGATGACAAGTCCATCTGTATGAAAGCCATGCACAGCCTTTACCTCAGTGGTTAAGACAGGGAAATAGTCACTTATATTTGAAACCAGTAACAGCAATAGTTAGGGAAAAAAACCTTTCATGTGACACTACTGCAACAAAATCAGTGGAAACATTGATAAAAACAGACTGAAGTGCCTGCCCCTACTGACATTCCTGTAGGGTCAGGGTCTTACATCTCCACTGCTGTAATTTTCTACACAGATTCACAGATTCATAAAATGGATTGGGTTGGAGAAGACCTTAAAGCCACCTAGATCCAACCCTCCTGGCATTGGCAGGGACACCATCCACTAGACCAAACTGCTGAAGGCTTCATCCAGCCTGGTCTTGAACACCTCCAGGCAACTTATTCCAGAGTTTCACCACCCTTACTGCAAAGAATTTCTTCCTGATATCTAGTCTAAATCTTCCCTCCTCAAGCTTCAATCCGTCTCCTCTCATCCTATCATTACAAGGCCTTGTAAAAATTCCCTTCCCAGCCTTTTTGTAATCCCCCTTGAGGTACTGGAAGGCTGCTATAAGGTCTCCCCAGAGTCTTCCTTTCTCCAGGCTGAACAGCCCCAGCTCTCGCAGCCAGTCCTCATAGGGGAGATGCTCCATTAAAAAGTTATTTTAATAAATGTGCATTTGACCCAGTGCATTTCAAGCACATCAATCAATTCTGATGAGCACTCTCACATATTTTGATAGTTAAAATATTTATTTTCTTTGAAACAAAGTGAAAAAAAAAAGCCATTGATTCATCCAGAGTCCTTTAAAACCATAGGATGAAGGAACATTTTACCAGCAGTACACAAAAATGTCATTTGGAAAGCATATTTTTGATCTTCTGAATTAATATTCCATTGTTACAAGACATGAATGAAACACAAGCTTTGTTACATTCAAAAAAATGCAGATCAGCTATATCCTCAGGAGCAGGGATTTATGTAAGAGAGATATTTTTGGAGTTCACTTTTAATGGCTCATTGATTTTTCTGGACATTAAACAGGTCTAATTTTGAAAGAGTGCTAAGCACTCAAACACTGATTCTTTGAAAACTCCTTTTAATAAATTATGCAAAACTCAGTACTAAAGCCAATGCAATTTATGATAGAATTTTAGAAGTCAGAGGTATTAGGGCCATGCCTGCCTTTTTTGCCTTTGCTGTGTTGCCCTAAAAGTTGTTCTGTGATTAACACATGTGAAAACCCAACAAAGTAACACCTTCCCAGTTACCATAGAAAAAGGCACCGCCCCAATTTGCTAAGAAGGGAATGTGAACTGATTGCCAAAATACAGGAATATCTTTGCAGAGCCAGCAACCAGTTCCAGGTCAAAGCAAGGCTGATACTGATGTTTAGATGGCATTGCCATTGTACTATTCTAGTCTGAAGCAGACATTTCTTCCTAAAAGTACTATTTTGTGGGTCTGAAATTTCTATGTGTGATTTTAACCAAGGAGTAAACTATGTCATTTGAAGATAGCTATAACAATATTCTTGAGTTATTCTTGAGTTATTTCTTGAGAAAAAGACTAACATCACTGTACTGGATGAAATTAGTAGAAAGATAATCGAAGATTTTTCTCCTGGCATTCTCAGAACCTACTTTTCCACACCTATTATTTTTCAAATTAATCAAAATAGACATTTTGTACTTACACAAAAGACACAATGATTTAAAAGAACTCTTCAATTTTGTAGGTGTGATATATGAAGTTGAAATCCAAAGAAGTCTGAAAAATAAATCCCTGCTGCATTCCGCGTGAAAGCAAACACATAACAGCTCACTTCACCACTCCTGTATTTATCAGAAACCACAAAAGCACAAAAAATACTTCTTCCCCTTGCAGAGCTTCCTTGGGGTTTCTCAGTAAAACCGATACCTGAATGGAACACCCAAAGTATTTATTCTTGGTGTAATGGAGATGTCAGCTTTATTCCCTATTTGTAGTGAAAACAATTAAATAAATTCTGTTTTCCAAAGGAGAGTTTAACAGCCCATGTTGAGTGGTTACTAAATCCATGATCCAAATGTCACTTATGCCAACGGGAACCTTTCCCTTGTTTTCAGTTGATGATGACTTCAGCCTATCTATGATTTGGATTAAGCTATAAGATGCCTCAGGGGAACACTCTGTTCCAAGCTACCTAAGCTGGAATGAGCTACTGCAGCTGTCTCAGCTATACAACGTCCCTCTCATCCTAAATCTCACTCCACTGTTCTTGTTACTGTTCTCTGCCAGAACTTCTCTCCACTGATGACATCTCTACAGTCGCAGAAGACGAAGATGATTTCCTCTTATGATGCAGCACTAATGCACTCCACACAACTGACATCTACTGGAATAAAATATTGCTTTGCTCTTTAACCTCTAAAGTCCTTTGCAAGAGTTAGACAAGAAACACACCTTTTCCTTAGCAGAGCAGCTATTCAAAAGGTTGAAATCTGAGTTGGACCAGCCACATGAGAGGCTGAGCTTGATCTGTCAAACACACATACATAATAATACCTTTCAAAATCCCTTTCACATTCAGCCTATACTCATTTCATGCATAGGTACCACAGGCAAAAAATATTCATGCTTGTGACAGTGCTGATGCCCAGGTAAGGACCAGAAGCTCGGTTTTGTTCCTATACACACAGAGCTTGCAGCTTGTGGTACAAACCTAATCTTATTTGGCTACAGGCTAGAGGGACCACCAAACAAAGCACCTGTCAACTCTCCTCACAGTGTTCAGTGACAATAAACTTATTTTCTGTATCTCAAAGGCCAGTTTTGGATGGCTTTAAGTAACCAGCAATTTATCTTTTAGGAAAAGTAAAGCAAATGAATTTTCAACTTCAGTGCCTCTCAGTAAAGCATTTACACTGCATCACAGCATTGGGCTAGAGCTACCCACTGAGACAAGCAGGAGCTGTTCACATCCTTTCAAGGCTAGTGAAAACAGCAGCTATCTGCACAGTAAGAAACATCTACAGCCCAGCCCACATTACAGATTTTTGCCAAACTCTATTTAGGAGTCAGAGACAACATGTGATTTGTGACCAGCAGAGATGCTCCCAAAAGCAAGCCTGATCTAGAAGCAAAGATCTTTGAATTTCTTAATAGAACTTGTATTGGAAATCAGGTAACAACACTTGCACTTTCTTTTCTGCGCCTCCTACTCAGACCCTTAAGCTTCCAAAAATCCCTGTGAGAAGAAACTCAATAGCAGCTTAACAGCTACTTGTTTCATATTTTTGCTAATAAGCCAGGCTCTGCTAACAACAGCTTGGAAGCCAAGACAGTTTGCTGATGGAAATCTTTTAACACATAAGACATATTACCCTAATCATGTGGGTAGAGGGTATTTTGCATTCAAGATAATTAACTTACTAAGTATTGAGAATAATTCTTTAACCAACCAAAAGAAAGGAGCTCCAGTTTGGTGTCTCTCCTCTGAGATAAGGTAGAAAAATACAAACTTGTAACATAGCAGTGAGTACTTATCTGCCTTGCAGGGCTGCTACAGCACATACAAGTGCAATATTAACATTTCAGGACATCAACACATATCTAATCTCATCGTAACTGACAGTTTGAATGTGACTTGTATCCTACCAGCTTGACAAAACCATGACAACAGATCACCAAATTCTGTATGCAAAAACAGAATGAAAGAGCCTTTCTTGTACACTGAAACCCAATGTTTGGGACCAAATACAAGACAATGGAGAATACCCTGTTCATGTTCCTGATGAATTTAGCCTCTGTCATGCTGATGGCTCATTAAAGCACATGGCTTGAAGAGTCACTCTGGGGAGAGTAAGTAGGCTACAACTGCTTTACAAATAGCAAATCTGCTTCCAAAATTTATCATCAAGGGACTTTGTCTTTGAAGAATAGTGTGGAACAAGAAAAGCCCAGTGCAGGTACTTGATCATTTGCTTAAACCACCTGTAGATGAAAAGGGACAGAAACTAGAAGACACTATGTGGTTCTGAACATTAATGGTATCTAGCGGGAGATGTCCTTGTGACATGGCTTTTGGCTTGGCACAGATTCACAAACCGTTTACAGATGAAGGAAACAGGGAAGACAATCACCATGCCCAGTTCTTATGACTTGCTCAGCCCAGACTGCCCTGTCCACACTACCTCTTTGGAATGGCCATGCAAAGACCTGCTAACTTCAGGCCCCAGCACTTGCAATATCTTTTGTCATGAACAAGAATCTGTGCAGACAAGGCTCACCTACACAAAGCAATTTGCAGCTCAGAGTGTTATTTAGACAGGCATATTGTATAAAAAAAACTCTCTCCATTTTTAAAGGTGCTAGCTACTCCTACTGTCACTGCCTTCCAGGCATGACCAGTGTCCCACCAAGTCACCCATGTGCTCAGGATCTTCCCACGTCAACTCCTCATGATGCAGAAAATGCATTTCATCTAATTTTATACTGCACTTTATTCTAATAAATAATTATAGCTGAAGAGTGAAAGTAGGCACAAAAAGTATCAGCCAGGAGTGTAGGAGTGTTTTGCAGGAAGGTGATAGGTAAGATACGGGCTGTTACAAAGTTAGTATGCTGTTGTAATCTTATACTGACTATTTATAGAAGGGACCTGGATAGACAAGCATAGAACTCTTAATCGCATGTGCTGCCAACCCATTTCTGAAAATCTTCTGTCAACTCCCTCCTATGCTAAGGAGGATGCTGGGCATGTTTGCTTGCTGTTATCTATGGTAAATCTCATGCAGTTGAAGCAGCACTTTGCGAAAACAGCACAGCATTCCAGAAATAGCACATCTATTTTCTGCAGCACTCTGTTGAAGTCCCCTAGGCCATCACCAAGGCGTGCGGTAGCTTTTGTACAATTAAAAAACCAAGACCTGTTCGGTTTCAGGTACCAAGTATTAAAATGCAGGCTCCCACTTTATAAGTATGCTATAATGATGGCAACTTCTTTTTTATGAGTGATGTATTTGAATAAATCCAAGGCAGTCACCTCTCACCCCTGCATTTTCCATTAAGGACTGTGCCTGTGAACCTCATGGAAAGCCCTCTACCCTGAAGCATTCATCAACCCTGGTTCACAGCCTCTAGCACAGGGCTATCCTCATTCTACCCATGCAAGTGGCTGGCCTTTAGCAAGCTGCAGCAGAAAACACTGCACCCAAGATAAAGCATTGTGTCCCAACGTCATCACAGAGCTTTTGGATCAAAATGCACTGCAACTCCCTCTCCAGCAGAGGAGATGGAAGGAAGATGAAAATTAATAGAGACTGGGAGCAAATTTTGCTCAAATAAATACATAAATTTTTATTTTAGGGCCAAAGGCAGGGCTACCGCTTACATTTAGGAAGTCAGGTAGTATTATTCTGCTTCTAAAATCCAAGGTACACATTTTAATTCAAAACACATTGAGAAAATATTCCGACTTCAACTATTCTAGGATCCTAAAAATCGATTTGTAAGTATCTGAAATAATCTTTGTATGATGTCAAAATGTTATTAAAAGTAATAAATATTATGATGATGAGTAATGTGGTTTACAGTAAACCTTTCAGGTGTTGAGGCACGTAACCGTAATATTTTTCTGTAGTATTCCAAAAATCAGTAAACTATTAAGACTTGCAGTAAAATATCACATAGCCATAGGGTAAAATGCATCATTAAAAAAAAAAAAAAAAATCCTCACACATTTCATGATGGAAGTTTGGCAGTTTAACTAAAAACAAGCTGCACTTAAGTAATTTCTACATAGCCAAAAGGACAATATTCACTGCAGAGCAAATATGTACTATGGTATAGTGGCTGGAGACAGGAAACATGCTTGTGGTTTGATTTGCTTCCAAGGTTTTTTGTTTTATTTTAACAAACAGCTGCAAGGTGTTTACTCTGAGAATTTTGCACAAGGGCAAAATTCTCTATTGGTATAAATTAGCACCACACGTTTTGGTCGTATTTTGCCTGTTTCCACCAGTGAAGAATTTAGCGCATGTTATTTAAATCGTATTGAACAGCTCTTGCAGTGTGGGTGTCCTCCAGCCCTGCTATACAGTTCTGCTAACTATCAACAAATTCAAGGGGTTTTGGTCCATGTGTCCCTTAGCAGGGGAGAGGTTTGAGGGAGGACATGCTCACATGTAGAAGTCAACAAAACCTTTTTTTGAACTTTGGAAAAATTGATCCTCTGTTCCCCACTGCAGTTCCCACTGAGTGACATATCAGCATCACCTTGAGTTGCACCACAGAAATGCCATTCCAGGCATTGTCTATCCAAACAAAGATTTTGTTGTTTAGAAAGAATTAAAAAAAAAAAAATCAGAAAAAAAATCAGGAGGGAAAAAAAAAAGTGAGAGAAAAAAAAAAAAGGCGGGGGGGGGGGAAGAGGGAAAAAAGCAGTAGGGGAAAAAAAAACATGGGAAAAGGCCAGAACTTAACAACCCAGCACTGCAGTCCTGTACCATGATCATCTGGAGGTTTTGGAGCTTCCTGTGGCCTGCAAAATGCCTGGAGGCTCAGCCCACATTTCTCAATTCCACTCTAGTTCCTTCTTACCCATTCCACTCTAGTTCCTTCTTACCCATTCCACTCTAGTTCCTTCTTACCCATTCCACAGAGGCATACAGGGGAGCACTCTGGGATCTCAGTTTCACCCATGTCTCTCTAGGAGGATCCAGTGTTATTTTAGTAGTCCGAAGGGATAAGGTTTCTGTCCTTCCTCAATTTTTTGGGGAAGCAGTAATCACAACTGGGACATTTAATCCGACTTAATCACAACTAGGTCATTTTAAAGCCTAGCTCAATTCCACTGATTTTGAATTACCTCATGAACAAAACTAACCTTTCCTTCAAAAGGAGGTTTCAGGTATCTTCTTGCAAACTATGTCACAAGAGTTCAGGGCAGGTCCTGTAATAGCCAGGAATTCTGGACTACCAAAAATAGCCAGGATGCATTGCAGACCTCTGCAGAAACAGGTCATGAATGGCTGTTAGTGAGCCTCTGTGCATCTGCCTATCCTATGGTCTGTAGCTACATATTACATGGGCAAGAATAAGGCACTTGTGTGTCCTTTTAACAGGGAAACAGCATTTTCTAGGTGGCTGCCTAGCTTTATTGACAGTCAGCCACATCACTTAATTATCAGGTAATACCAAGGGGGCTGCTTATGGTCTGTCAACATCCTATTGCTCAACAGTCATCCCACTTTAGCCTCCAATTTTCCCATTCTTCAAGAAGTAATTCAATTAGGCTCTTCCCTTCTGCAGCTCGTGCCACCTGGATAGCGCCTGCAGTTGCGCGACAACAAGTTTTCAGGAAGACAAATGCATTCAACACAGGCAAGACTTCAAGTATGTAGCCAGGTAAACCAAACTTGGAATACATCAGCTGCCGTTCCCTGATTGTCCTTTTGCAGGAGAAAACTTGCTGATTATAAACAAAGTAATCACAGAGAAGGTGGCCTATAAATAGCTGCAAGTACTGCCTTTAAAAGATAAGCCACTTCACCACACTTTATCCTCCCACGAGCTGCAGGTGTCATTGCAGCCACTGCTGTCTGGCCTTGCTTCTATCCGCACGACTATGGGAGACTGTGGAGTGAACTCCACAAAGCTCCATTGCAGAGGTGAAGGGAGGATCTGGCCAGTCCTTGCATTGGCCTAAGTTTTTAAGGATTGCTTCCCTGTGAGGGAAGTCGATACAGATGCCACAGGGAAGAAGAGATTGTGACTTCACTGTACCTGTCCCAGCTGTAACAGAAACAAATCTGGCTTTGGCTCTCCTCAAGGGCTTTAAACCATATTTTGATACTAGTACTACAGCACAGGAATTATCCTATTACAGTGAAGAGATTACTTGATATACCTGCTGCTGTCAGCTGCTGCAAGTGTAATGACCCAGATTCCTTATGTACAGCCAGCAGACAAAGTAGTTGCAGCCACATACACCTGTTTGCTCTCCTGCAACTAACTGCCTACACAGTCATTGAGATTTTCACATAGCTACTCAGGCATGTTAGTCAGAGGTTTCGATTCCACCAGTGACCTGAGCTGAGGGAAAAAGCTCTTAGAGGATTTCTCCACATCCCTGCAACTGATGGTAATGGAGAAGCAGGCACAAGCCATTTACTTGCAGCCTGAAGAAGAATAAACACAAGAGCCTTTCACCCAATGACATTCCCATGTTTACTTTACCATACCAGAAGAGCTTCCCCATGTCTGATCAGTGTCCTCCTTGTAGAAATTTGACACACCGCCTACAGGGAAACCTGTCCTGCTCTTGGGCAACAAAATTGAGGGGAAAGAGCATGAGATTGCTCAGTCCAAGGGGCTCAGAAACATGTTTCCAGAAGAGCTCTGACAAAATATTGGATATGTTTTTATTATGAGAACAGGCAGATGGAAGAGAGGGAAGGAAGATGGATGAAGACACTTCAGCTCTGCTTATTCATTCAGGCAAAGGTCTTTATCATTCTTTTCTGCATTTTCTGAACAATCCTGCCATGAAGACCTAGGTCACACCTGGGTGTACTTAAGATACTTACTCCTACTGAATGCAGTCAGTGTTCAGCACACAGCCTCCCAATAGAGTGCACAAGGATCCAAATGGGCACACTCATCTCAGTACTTACAGACACGTTCAGGCAGAAGACAGGACAAGCTGAACCTGAATGTGTCAGTGAGTGATATGAAAAAACAATCCTGGGAACAGATGTTTGCCTTTCCCCTCCCAAATGCTTTTACTATTTATCTACAGAGCCAAGATGACTACCATGAATATAAGGTGTTTGTTCCAGGAATATTGCATGTCCTTCTGCACAACAGCCCAGCTTCAACTGGAGGAGGGAGAAGGAAAGTCTCCACTCACTCCAAAGACCCTCTGCTTTAGTAGTTACATCACTCTTCCACAAAGCAGAAGATGGATTGTCTAAGGAGGCAAAAAACTGAACCTTGGAATTAAATTCTGTTGAAAGCACACTGATTGCAAGGTGAAAGAGCAGTGCTGGTCTATGGAGACCTTCCTAAGGAACAGGCTAGAAACACCTACCATAGCTTTCACCAAGGTTGCCAGATGGCACAAAGCTTGGATGCAACACAGAACGTGGTCTCTCCCTGACAAAATACCCAATGAGACAGGCTCTTTCCCACTTCAGCCCTGATATTGCATATTTGGAAAGCACTGTCCTACATAATTATTAAAAACACTCCAGAAAACTGGAGTCAGACAGAGGTTTAAAAAAGTGCAACATTTGCATCTGGTTTTGTGAGGGCCTTGCTCTTGCCCAGGTAGGTTAAATAGGGTTTGCGGACTACTGGCTGGAGCTTCTCAGGAGCCTTTCACAAACTAGTGTTTATTCTCGTCCTAATGCCAAAGCACAGTACTACACCAGCTAATAGGAAACAAATTAACTTTATTCCATCAGAAACTAGGACAGACACAAATCCATTCAGTGCTGCCAACAGTCATGTTTTACTGGGATGTGCACAACTCTAGATGTTTGGGGAAGCAACTTGTTCAGCAGGAGAATTGCTAAAGAACAAAGGGACTCAAGAGGTCAGGGAAGCCACTGAGATGATGTTTTTGAAGTTATGAGTTTAGGTTCAGGTACTGAAATTACTCCCATGTCTTGCCCTTGAGGTTTAGTATTCTTTATTTCTTATGGCCCCTTACGACATGGGCATATAAGAAACCTAAAGACAGACTACTACTCCTATGATGTGATTAAAAACTCCTTCACCAGCAGTTTTGCACACCATGAGGAAGCAACTGGACTAGGATAACTAATGCTGCATGAGTCAGGAGGAGAGTTCAATGCGTATTTTGCTCTGGCTGTTGTCAGAGGTGAGAGCGGCAGAGGCTGCACATCAGCCTGCACATCGTTAGAGGCTGGCTGCTTGTTTACACAAGACAAACGATCACAAAGCAGTCTGAGCAAGTTGGTCTGTGATTTCCTCAGGTATGCTGCTGCCCAAACTGCTTGGCCAGACTGTCATTTGGCAGAGATTTTATTGCCTAAACTCGAGGATACACAATGACTGGACAACAGCTGCATTCTGCCAGACCTCAAGGCCTGATCCAAAAAGCCTCCAAAACAAGCTGCAGCCAAAACCACATGCGGATAGTGAGAAATCTGGACAAGCAGAGCCCTGCGCTCATCCCAATAAGCAGTGCCTTGCTGCCTTCATCTTAGAACTGTCGCAAATCTCTCCTAAGGGGAGAGATTAAAGTGCCAGTGTTAAACTATTAGTCATTTATTGTAAAATTAATCCCCCATTTAAACTCCAATCCCTCCAAAGCCCTGGTTCCGAGCCTTTCTTCTTGTTACCTCTAGTCCTTTTAATAAAAAGGGCAGCATATCTCTGAGAGCTGCAGCTCATTTCATTCTCCAGATGTACAAACATCTCCTTAAGCCAGTTTGTATGTCAGAAATGAAGAACTGATGGGTTTCATCAAAAACAAACATATGCACACATACACACACATGCTCACACACAAAACAAAACAGAAAAAACACAGCAGGGGGACAGGAATGCCAATCTCTAAGTAAAAAAGGCCATTTGAGGCCTCAGAAAGTTCACTTTGTTCCTTGTTAACAGTTAATAAAATTTTATCCCCAGCTATTACTGCATAAAAATAACTTTTGCATTCAAGCACATGGTTTAAGGAAACAATACTCCAGTGTCATAATTAGCTTAAATCAAGCATGAATTAGAAATACTATAAAAATAACAACTACACAGAATCACAGAATCATAAGAATGGTTTGGGTTGAAACTTGTACAATATCGTCACAAGTTGTTTTAATTATATGCAGTTCCATTAAAAAGGAAGAGCAATTTGATAAAACATAGTGCCTTTAAAAAAAAAATCACTATTTTTCTACACATTCATGTACACTTACTTCATATAGGGAAACATGACATGCTGAAGGAAGAAATCTGGGAAATTTCTCATACAGAGATTTCTGCTCATTCAGGTTAAGCATAAAATGTTAAGACCTCAAAACTTTTCATGAAATGGAAAATCTCTGGAAACAATCCTGCTCATAACTTCCAAAGCTGAATTAAATTTAAAAATTAAACCCATAATTAAACAACTTTTCACTTTTTTTTGTTGACTGAGTCCTTAGGAGCAGGACTTTCCCTCCATCTTGATGATTAGAAATGTGATTTTTATAACCACATGACTCCTGCAGCTGGAGCTTTGTGGAAAAAGCTACAAAATAAGCTAAAATGAACGATGCCTGCAGTTAATCCCTCACATTGAGAAATTCTGTTTTGTGGGATTTTGCCAGCATTCTTCCTTCCTTTCACAAAATAAGTCTTCTGTCTTCTTGAGTGTATTAGAGTGTCTCAGGTAAAGGATGATTACAATGAGAAGCAGAGGACACAGGGTTGTTCCCAAGGTGCTGCCACTTTGATTTGCACCTGGGGGAACCACTCTGACAATAGTGACAGCCCTTGTGCTCCCCCAAAACCCACAAGTGCTGTGGCTTCAGAAAGACTGCTTTCCTTCCATGTCATGCCTCTTCCTAGGGGTGAATGAAGGCATTTAAGAGCCCTCATCTCTTGTGACCATGCCATCTGGGGGCTGAGGGCACAGAGGAAGGCTTTAGAAAGGTGGCGTGAGTTGTGCACATGCATGCCTAGCATTAGCTACCTGTCCCCTCCACACCTGAGGAGGCCTCTCACAAGCCATGGGATGTTGAGTGTGGGTCTCACCAAGGAGTAACCCTTAGCCAAGACCTTGGCTTGCCTGACAGCCACTTCTGCCTCAGACACTGTTAATATTCTTCTACAGCACACAGCACCAGTTTCAAAGTAACTCGTCACCACATTATTCTCTCCTGCTACCTCTCTTTTGCAGCCTTTAAGGGAACTGTCTTCCACTCAAACTACAACACTTGCACTTGAAATGGAAGTACATCGGGACAGCATCTGGCCATGCCACCTCTTGTGCTGGTCTTGAGATGACCTCTCCCCAATACCATCACAGCTGGTGGTGTGTAATGGCTTCAGAAGCAAAAGCCCCATGCTGATCATATGTGTAAGGCACACGCAGAAATGGGCACACATGAAATATGGTGGCCTTTGTCCCTCAAAGGCCCTCAGATTTAGACATGAGGTGTCAAATGTCTCACACCATCCTGAGATTGTGCCCTCCGGCACATGTGCCACCAGCAATGGTACCATTGACCAGCTAGGCTGTGGTGGCCTTGGCCAAGAGTCTCATTCTTCTGCCAGACAGGTTTTTCTGTATTGACCAGTAGGGACAGGTATCTGGGCAGCAGCGTATCTCATCTGAGTGGTTGCCATCCCCATGCCACACTCCAACAAGTGTTGTCACAAATGGTGCCCAAAAGGCTGCGTGAGGACAATATTCACCTCTGTCGTAATGGCTCTGGGCCTTCCTGTCCACAAAGGCCTCATGCTGCAATAATCACTAAATGGTTGTGGGGCATGACAGGGTGACAACCACTCCCCCTTGATGCTCCAGTACTGTACTGAGCTGCTGAGCCTCATCAACCAAATGTGCCCTGTAGAGATTATTTTGCTAGGCAAAATCATCTGCTACCATGGAAACAACTGAAGAATGAGTAAGATGATTACAACCAAAATACCTACTTAACAAGTTAGTTACTCGCAATGAACTTTTATTCTCTTCCTCCCCGCAATTGGATTTGCCTGAAACACCAAATACTCATCTTCCTTATGAAAAAGAGACAGTTAAGGCCTTCTGGCAAATCACATTTATTAAAAATCTCTATTTTAGTCTTCATCTAGTCACATAGCCTGGATCATCCACATATCTTCTGACTAAAACCCTGAAAACACAATGTCCAAGACTTTAGGAACACTCTGTATTTGACTAGTGCCAAGTGGAATGCATTACTAGATTACACACATGATCTTCATTACTTGAGATATTTAGCATTTGGCATGGGACCCCTGGAAGATAACATGCCAGAATCACTTACTGTATGTGTACTGGGAGAAGGAAGAGCAGCCTCTTTGTGAATGGCATAACAGTGCTTTCACATACAGAAGAGGAGAAAAAAAACACCCTGGAAACTCATCAAATCCTCAGTTTTTCACCTTTATTTTTTTCAAACATAAAATCCACATAATAAAATTGGGTGGGGATGACTTTTTAGGTATTTTCTTTCCAGGTTCTTTAAAGATTTGTTTATGAAACCTTTTAAAACTTATGCTTAATTATTTTTTTAAAACAGCTCCTGCTTCTAGTGTTCACCAAAATAACATCATAAACATGCTTCACACTGTAATATAAAGAGTAACTTCATTTCCAATATTTTAGCACCTTTAGTGTGCAGACACATATCTAAAAATGGTCATGGAGAGTCAGAAACTGTGAAACTATATTAATAAGTTTCAGCATGTAAAAATACCACTTTCAAAAATACGATGAGATACGCATTAGGAAAGTGGAAGCTGCCAGGGATTGCAGCACAGAATTTGGCTGTCTCTGTGAAAATCCGAGATGGAAGCAGAAGTCCAGCAGTGCAGAGCAGAAACTTGGTAGCTTGAGCTTTGTCACATGTGAAAATCGTTTTGAGGAACAGCAGAACAAAGGCTGAAAATCTGGCTTCAGACAAGTCTTTATTATTCTATATCAATTATTTTGAGATTACAAGACAGATATTTCTGTCTCAAGCCTATAATTTGTGTTGCACTGAAGTATATCATTAAGTAACTTGTGCAGTTTTCATTAAAGGACATCAAGAAAATGTAAGAGGAAAATTACAACTGTGGAACAGGTCCAGGACCAAATATAACTAATTTGGATCCTTCACTGATTTCATACACATTAATGGAACTCACAACCAAACTTATTTTCCCTGCATTTTAGTATTAGCCAAGAAAAATATCAAAAGCTCACTTTAAAAATGTATGTCTAGAATAACTTCTCTCAAAGTGTTTCCAAAGAGGACATCTGCCTATTTATCACCCTTTTGTGAGGAAAAGAGAAGCTGTACAGAAAACATGGAAGAGAAGCAAGAAGGATGCAATGAATAGTTCTGCATATTTTTATGTCTTTGGAAGCAAAGGCTCAAATTCCACTATAGTATCTGTACTATTTACTATGTTCCTCTGCTGCCTGCAGTTACAGTTGAGTGAGGCAGGAACTACAACATCTTTGCACCATTGTGCCATACAGCCATTCCAGAATTCTTCTGTAGGCTGAATATCTTCTAACTCCCTTAGGGGAGACCTTATTGCTGTCTACAACTACCTGAAAGGTGGTTGTGGCCAGGAGGAGGTTGCTTTCTTCTCTCAGGCAACCAGCACCAGAACAAGAGGACACAGTCTCAAGCTGCGCCTGGGGAAGTTTAGGCTCGAGGTGAGGAGAAAGTTCTTCACTGAGAGAGTCATTCACTACTGGAATGGGCTGCCCAGGGAGGTGGTGGAGTCACCGTCCCTGGAGGTGTTCAAGGCGTGTTTGGATGTGGCACTTGGTGTCATGTCTAGTCTTGAGGTCTGTGGTAACGGATTGGACTTGATGATCTTTGAGGTCTCTTCCAACCTTGGTGATACTGTGATACTGTGATA
This sequence comes from Ramphastos sulfuratus, assembly GCA_013399055.1. Taxonomy (NCBI): domain Eukaryota; kingdom Metazoa; phylum Chordata; class Aves; order Piciformes; family Ramphastidae; genus Ramphastos; species Ramphastos sulfuratus. Next base: position 43,618 of record WBNM01037855.1, on the reverse strand, counting down.
ATTGACGTGGCAAGGTGAGGTTTATAAGGAAGGCTTAATTTTCATTAAACCAAATGACATATCTGGAGAAAAAGACTTTCACATGTGCTTCTCTTTCAGCACTGAAGAAGAGGACAATGGCTCAAACAAGCATCTGCTTTTTCCAGCTAGATCATCTCACCTCACATCCTCATGCCATCACAGCTACAAACATGCTACCATTAAAAAATCCTTAACCCTCTGAATGCTAAATAGTCATCTCCAGGTATCACAATGGTTTCTTTGAATAAATACAACCAATAAACTTTAAAATGCCCTACAGTAAGTTTGTCCAAAGTGGGTGCCACCACACTTTATAAAAGTGCCCTATATATAAACCAGACACCTGACATATAAAGCAGTATAATAATACAAGCTGACTTGTGCTTCTAAGTATTTCCTGCCCTTTTAAACTTTGCACTTGTTCATTAATTTCAAGCAATATTGAGGTGAACCAGCTGCTGAGGTGAGAGGATTCATATAAATCCCTCACAGATGTTTGCTAACTTTAGATAGGAGCTTTATTATCTACAAGTCATTAATCAACCATTAACAAGTAAGTGTTATGGAGTCCCGGTACTAAGGTTCACTGCCAGAGGAGAATAATGGATTCTACAGGCTGGCTATGTCTATAAGAAGAGGAACTAAGAGCTGAGACAGGTCTGAGACAAAACATTTGGAGAAGATTAAAACACACGAGAAGTCATTTTGTTGCTCTTCAGCTTGTCTTAAGAGAAAGCACTTCACATGAGTTAAGCATTCACACGAGAAACCAAGTGGAAAGTCCAGACTCATCCATCAGTTTGGTGATGAAGAGGAATGTGTTTTACACAGACAAACAAGGAAGTCTGGCACAGGTGAGAATTACTGCTCCTGTGAACAATAATTAACACCATCCAAAGTGTTACCTTCCCACTGATAGACACTGAATCTACAATGTCACCTGCTCTAGCTCCAGGGTCCTCAGACTTCATCCAATACCTTTCACCAAGGCCTCAGACTTCAGTTCAAATAAGGGACAAATAAAGTGTTGCATACCACAGGCAGAGGACAGAAGTGACTGAGGCAGTATCCATTAGCTGTGAAAGCAGCAGGGTCCATTGAGTAGGTGAAGCATTACCTTTAACTGCAGAACAAGGTAAAGTATTCCTTCAGTCCTCTCCAAAACTAAGTTTCTGCCAACTGGCTTTACAAAACAAAATCTTTCCACAAACCAAATCTGGAAATAATTCTGATCTGGGTTATACAAGCAGACATATTTACACTTAAGAAAGCATAAAATTCTTAGGTGAAAATATACTGAGTGTGTTTCCTTCCACTCACTGGCTCTCCAGCTATGTCCAATTTCTGATACTTACAGAGCAAGCAACACAACAAACAAAGTAAAATTGCAGAAAAATCTTCAAGTCTGAACCCTAGCAGGCAAATGACAGAAGACTAAAACATAAGCACCAAATATAGTTCATTCTCTTAGTATCTATCAGCAACAGTTAAAACAGATTGAAGGGAAGACATAAGTACATAAACTGCAGGAAACCCTGAAGTCCAAGGGCTGGGAGATCACATCTCTCATCCTCCATACTCTGCACTTACTGCTACTCCCCATAGCCATAGTTCACAGTTTCACAACCTATATTATGAATGTGTCATCTATGCCCAGAAGTTGGTATCACACTTATGAACATAGCTACAAATACAATGAAGAATACAGCAGTACAGACAATCCAAACTATTTAAGTATTCTCGTGAAGTGGTTACAAAATATCTGTTCAGCTTATTCTAAACACCTGGAAACAAAAGTCAAAGAAAGGCCACAGAAGAAATTTTACAGACAGAACCAGAACACATGTTGCTGGCTCTCAGTCCGAGGCTCATGCCACTAGACTACACAAAAAGGTACGCCTGTAGGAATTCATTTCTAAGTTTCCTCTTTTATGTCATAGCCAGCAAAAAGACCTGCAAGTAGTTTCAACTCATTTTCCTTTCCTATTTTGAAACTCTGATGTTTTCACAGAATACTTTCACAGGTTTCTGAAATGCTATGGAATTCTGCATGATGACAAATATGAGATGAGGTATTAGTTAGATCGAGCACAAAAAAATCCTTAAAATTCATGTACTGATTTTTTTAACACACCACAGAGTAGGAAAAAGTATTCCTTACAAAGCAATATTTTAATTTCCCTCAATAATGTTTCTTCATAATGAGCTCCACTCAGCTGGAAGCATCCACAGCCTACCAGATGGTTCTCTTCTCGATAAACACTTAAGTTTTGTAAGTTTAAAGTCTAATGAACTGTAGGGCAGGAAGACAAAAGTTATGTATGTGGAGTGGTTCAAATGGCAGGTCAGGGCTGGGGCTGCCAGAGGACTAGCTCCATAGAAACTCCCATTTCTATGGTAGCTTTAGGTTGGGGTTGCGACAGAACAGCTGATCCTGGCAGAAGATGAGAAAAAGTGCTGAATGCTTCACACCAACACACACCCACATACATAGCCTTGCAAGCTGCTAATGCTGGGTGGGAGAAGGCTGTGACCATCAGAGCCTGGCCTGCAGCCTTGTCCTAAACCAGAAGGTAATTACAGAGCCACACAGAGTCTGTACCATGCAGCAGTTCATGACAGAAGCTTAGCTCAAATTAAACTCTGCAATTCTACAACAACCACTCCTGAATTATGCATGGCATCATGTAAGTGTACAAAGCAAAAACTAGGAAACATTTACCTTCTTCAGCCCATGCTGTCTTTGCAGCAGGCAATCAGAACTAGCTACAGGTTAATTAGAACTGAGCAGCCCAAATGCTGCATGTCTGACTGCTAGTTGAATCAGAGAATCACAAAATGGTAGAGGGTGGAAAGGACCTCCAGAGATCAGCTAGTCCAGCCCCCCTGCTAATGAAGGTATGCCTAGATCAGGTTATAGAATCATAGAATGGTTTAGGTTGGAAGGGACCTCAAAGATCATCCAGTTCCAACCACCCCTGCCATAGTCAGGGACATCTCCCACTAGAACAGGTTGCTCAAGGCCTCATCCAACCCAGCCTTGAACACCTCCAGGGAGGGAGCATCCACGACCTCCCTGGGTGACCTGTTCCAGTGTTTCACCAACCTCGCTGTAAAGAACTTCTTCCTAACATCTAGTTTAAATCTTCCCTCTGCCAGTTTAAACCCATTACTACTCATATTGTCATTACAAGACCTTGTAAATAGTCCCTCCCCAAGCTTCCTGTAGGCCTGCTTCAGATATTGAAAGGCTACTACAAGGTGTCCTCGAAGCCTTCTCTTCTCCAGGCTGAAGAGCCCCAACTCTCTCAGCCTGTCCTCATAGCAGAGCTGCTCCAGCCCTCTGATCATCTTCGTGGCCCTTCTCTGGACTCACTCCAACAGTTCAATGTCCTTCTTGTGTTGGGGGCTCCAGAATGGTACACAGTATTCCAGGTGGGGTCTCATGAGAGCAACATAAAGGAGACACATTCTGGTGGGTTCTGAAAGTCTCCAGAGAAGGAGACCACACAACCTTTCAGGGCAGCCTGTTCCAATGCTCCATTACCCTCAAAGTAAAGAAGCTTCTCCTTAAGTTCAAATGAAACCTGCAGAGCAGCTCGGCTTGCCATTTGGGTGTAGATACTTTAGTGTGTCAGCGCTGGGGAAACCCCCTCTGGCAGATCAGACAGTGTCTGGGCTGGGTCTATTACATCTTTGAGCAGCCTTTATAGCTGTACAGCTACCAAGCAGCCTGAATTGTGTTTGACAACCAGCTCAACAATATTTCAAGAGTTAGGCTGAGAAACAGCAGAACAGTACAGACAGAAGATGACTGTTGACTCACCTGGAGACCGATCTAGATCTGTTAAGTGCTTTGACAAAGATCAAAGATGGTGCAGACTGACGTCTTTGGGCCAAACTCTTCATTTTCTGATGGAAAAGAGAAACAAAATGAAATAATAAGTGAAATTCTGAACAATACTGCACGCATACAGAATCATCACAGCCGGACTCTGGTTTCAGACCACAGGAAAAAAGCTGAGTTATTGCCGTCAGAAACCCTGGAGGGGGGAAATGATTGCAAAGTATCACATACTGAGAAAAACAAGAGCTCAACCAGAGAGCTAGTGATAAAGAAAAGCTGATAATTAGGGTCTATACACAGATACCTGAGGTATACTGAATACATAAAATAAATACCTAGAGCTTGTTCTCAACCACTTTTTGCCCCCTAATAATCTATTGTACTTTAGATTTATCAAATATTCAGATAGTGATTCAAATTTCAAGTGCTTCATACACTTCTGTGTCAGGTCTGACATTGACCACCTAACCATACATGCTACATTGGGCTACGTGCTGGTTTGAGGCTAATTGGAATATTTTAATGAAAAAAATTAGATTATAGGCTGTGAAAAGAAAACAACGGTGATGTCTACTTCACTCATAGGCTTGCTGAGATGTATAAAAACAAGGACACAAACACAGATAAGACAGGGAGTCTCTGGGAGCTGGTGTGTCTTCTGGCCTCTCTGCTGTGTAACCCAACTAATCACTCTGATTCTAACTCCCCTTGCTGATCCTCCAAACTCACCTTGCACATAAGGCAGACCCTGGGATAAGGTAGAGGGGTGGAAAGAAGGTGGAAGGGTGGTTGGGAGCCCCTCTTGGGGACTCTGATTTCTGGGAGGGGTATTGTGTTTCTGTATTACCTTTAACTTGTATATTTCTGTAAATATTCATATATATTGTGTATATATCTGCTTGTATATTGTGCTAAGCTGTAAATATAGCTTCATTCCTTAACTTCCATCCAGCTGAGTCTAGTCTGGGTGATTTCATAGTGTGTGGGGGGTGAGTAACTCCCAAACCATTACAGGCTACCTGTTTTTTTACAGATCTTCGGAGATGAGGGCATTTTCCTTCCCTGCTAATCTAGTTGGAGCATTACATCTTGTCTCTCAGTAGTCAAAAATGGCATTTTTTTTCATCCCTGACTGTGTATGCCACAAAATATGAAAGTGAGAGGAAGGACAGTTCTGAGCACAGAACTAGGAAGTGAATGGGCAAAAAGAGACACAGAATGTAGCAGGAAACTTTAAAATAAAATAAAAAAAAAAAAACCCAACCTAACAAAACCCAAACCCAAACCAACAAACAAACAAACAAAATCCAAACCAAAACAAGAACAAAAAAAGACAAAGCATAGGGAAGAGATGAAAATGTCAGTAGCTAGCAAGGGAGCATGGATTGCCACTGACTGAAGTTTAGTATTACCATAAAAATACTGAACAAATAAACAAAACTGCTTTTCCTGAAGGTAGAAATTTCTAAATATTTTTCTGAACGCAAGTGTATTCATCACCGTAACCTCTCCCACCCACAGCCAGAAGCAGGACTAAGTAGTCCTGTCCTTAACTTTGGAGTTGTTCTTTAGAACCGGTTGTGCAGCCTGCTGCCAAGGTGCATGACCTCTCCTCCCACTGACCCTCCACCAGCAGGGTGGTTGTTACCTTATTTAGCTCAAATATGTTTTCAGAATCAACTGGTGAACAAAAGGACTGGGGATGAACCCCTCCTGAAACCCTGACAGGAAAGCATCCAGTGCTGGAGCAGTCCCTCAAACCAGCCTGGTAACTGTTGAAAGCAGTCAGAGAGGTGAACCTTTGACAGTCATGAGTAACTGTTGAGAGCAGTCAGAGGGGTGAACCTTTGACAGTCATGAAGCCTCTGCTCTCAGCTAACAGCAAAGCAAGACTTTCTTCCTTTTTACTAAAACCAGCCTCTGACTACCAGGAATGGATATGTTAGGGAACAACTGATTCTTCTGCCAATGTATGTACGTGGCACATAGTTTGTTCGGGAAGGTGCACTGCGTGCTCCCCTCAGAGAAAGGGCACTCTACAGTACCATGTGCTTCAGACAAGTGCATTTCTTTTATTCATTGCAGTGCCTTTCTTATGTCATTTATTTGATTCACCTCTTTAGGTAGAGAATGCTTGTTTGTCTTGTCAGATACTCGGTTACAGCTACCGCACAGCAATTGTTATAAATTCAACTGTAATTTCAATTCACCTTTAAAAATTATCCTTTCCGTCCTCTTTCTTTCTTTCTTAAAAAATTAACCTTATCAAGACTGATAAATTAAGCCTGGGAACATTTAGCTGTCTTCTATCAGAAATAACTGGGTAATAATTTAAAAGATGACTAACAACATAGATGCCCACTTTTGCTAGTTTTGAGAAAAAAAAATAAAGAAAATAGTTTGCTACATTTTTCTAGTGAAAGCAATCAGCTTGTCTCACTTCTAGCAAACCTATGAAGTTTTTTTAGCGTTTTAAAAGCAGCATATCTACAAACATGAAAGCAAAAATAGACCTGTGTAACAATGCAGTCTAACATCCTACAGAAGACAAGTCACAGATTTCCTCCAACCAGTAGTTTTTTGTAGGAGTTTATATAAGGCATCCACTACCAGTTGGAAATTTACTGCAAGCCTAATTATTAGGCTGACAGCTTTAAGGGGGTGGCTAGAACTAGAGCATCTCAGCTCCTGTGAACACAGTGGAGGTTTGGTTATGTTTTCAAAGAGGTCTTAAATCCTCTGGCTTCTCAGGTCTGATTAGGAAGCAATTAAAAAAATGCAGCACTTTATAATCTCAACTATGGCAATTTTTTTCATGCTTGGTTTAACAACACTGAATAGTGCCTGTGGCAATGAGATTCCAGTCAACTTAAATATCTGAGGACCAAGGTAAAGATTAGGACTATGGGAGCTCAAATGACTGGCAGAGCCATAGAAATATTCAAGTTGGTGGGGACACCATGAGGTTTCTGGTTCAGCCTCTGTGGACCTGCTGACTGCAGGACCCAGTCAAGTAGGATGCTTCAGACTGCCTCCAGTACATCTTGAAGAATGAGATTCCACAGCCTCTTCAGGCAGCTCCTTAATACAGACCTAATCTGTTCAGCAAAACTTATAAAAAAAAAAGCCTTAAAACCTAAAAAGGTCACTGATGAGATTTGGAAAAGGAAAATTTTCAGAGTAGAAGTGAAATGAGTCAGGTCACCTGTCTGTGTGCAAACATTACACAGAGACATTAACTACAAATATAAATGTGTTTGTTGATGGTTTGGGGTTTCTTATTTCTGCTATGTGTAGAGTTCAGGAAGAAAAAAATAAATGACCATCATGATAAATGGAATTTATTTCATTTGAGAAAGAAAAGGACAAAATAATTTTTGGCTAAGCTGGACTCAGATGCTTGGTCTCCTCAGTTTCACTCTTCATTTACATGTGCAGAAATGTCACCCTGGCAATGGAGAGAAAAGGAGATACACCCTGGACAGCTGTAGTGAAAGCAGATGTTTGGGAGCAAAAGGAGATGCAATGATCAATTATCTAACCGTGGGACACAGAGAAGCATTTCTCAACATGTGTCCCACATCATAACCTCCCATATTTTTTCCTGTAAATATTAGAGAGGTCAACAAAGAGAAATCCTCATATTTGCTTTCTGAGTCACACCCATGTGAAATGTATCATAAAATTAGTATCCATAATGAATGTTTACAGTGTGCCAGATGCATAGATTATAATCTTGTATCAGTCAGGATCAACTAGAGTTATGTTTGCCTTCTTCACATTCAAAAGCTTCAGTTTTTGCTCATCTCCCCTCCAATTCAGGTTTAACTTCATACTTTCTGCATTTTTGGGGGTGGTTGTCTTGACTCCTTTTTTTAACAGAAACAAAATCTTTTGCCTTTTCAGTTGTTGGACTGGTGGTACACTTAAGTATTTGGCTAATTTTTCATCTGTTATAAACAGACATAAGGTTATAGATTTCAAAAGAATGAATTTACAGCAGATAATGATCAGACCTACCCTCTGAAACACTGTTTTGTAAACTGTGATTGTAGGTGGTTTATGAGCAGATCAGCCCACCATGCTGAGGACAGTAACCTTGTAAACCATCTCTGAAAATATTCTGTCTCTCCTCAGGAATCAGAATCCCTGTGGATGACAGTAAAACTTTCACAAGTATCTTACAAGTCAGCAGCTGGAGGAAAAATCTATTGCTGACTGCCAGCATTCAATTATTTTTTTCTCACAGTTGAAATGGCATGGAATTATGGAATTTACAGAAACTGACATATTGACAAATTATTACAATAATCCTCATTCTGTGGAAAAGGTAACACAGAACAGCACCTGCGTGATGTCCTCCAAAAAACTGGAACTGAAGATGAAGCAATCTCTTGGACTTTATGTATATCACTTACCTAGATCACGCTTAGAAAGGAAATAGTAGAGCATGAATTAAATAAGGAATGTGTGGGGGAAAAAATGTGGTATTTACTATTTCTCTTGTCAAATAAGTAGCAGATGTACAACATTGATGGTATTTTACAAGTATCTAGAGAAGAGAAGACGCACACAGTAGGTTGCTATCCCACTGCAAAGGTGTAGGAGGTCAGAGCAGGCAGTCTAATGCAGGGGCTGTGCGCAGTGATTCCCCAGAAGCACACTGCTCATGGTGCCTGACTGATACAATGGTCAGAGACATGCAAGAGGATCTCTCTCACCCAACCTCAGACTTGCACACCTGAGCTATTGTCTCTGTGGTCGTTTTTGTAGTCATCAGGGAGAAAAGGATACATTTAGCATACAGTTCATCTTGTCCTATAAGTGCTGTTTTTCTCTACTGACTGCTAAAAAAAACCTAAGGCAACTAAGAAAATGGAATTAATCAGATCAACCCTCTCCCTGCTGTCTGACAAAGGACAGGGAAAAGACAAATTTGTGAACTCAGTAACATGGGGAATGATTGTCTTCTCACAAAGTGGCTTGAGCTCAGGACGAAAAGATGAAATTACTCAATGTCTATTTAAGAGATTCATATAAGGAATGGTAGAAAAATGTATTAATTTCCTGACTGACAGGTGAACACAGCAGAAATATCTCCTTAGCAATGTGCAGACACCCCTGAAAAAGCCTCCCTAGAGATGAAAGGATTTCAGTCTCCTGGCTCCAGAAGTGGGTCAAGGCAGGGACATCTGCCCGGGTCATTTAACTGGGTGATAGGGACAACACTCAGATGTGCTGATACCTTGAGCTGAGAATTGCACTCAAATGGCTAAGCACTCCCTCTCACTGCCATGTTTTTCCAATGAAAGGAAGTCTGGTTTTAACAAAATCTATTGTCTGAAAGCATTTAAATTAACCTTAACTCTAACCCTAGTGGGGCATTTTACCCAGGGAAATTCTTTTTCTGTTCTATACAACAAAACCTATCTGTGGCACGCATTTCTGGTTTAGCCAGGCATGAACCAAAACAGAGAACAGAATCATTTAGCAAAATCTATAAAGCAAAGTTCAATTAACTGCTTAACAATCAAGAAGTCAAAACGATTTTCAGCACCTAGCAGTTAATTTTTCAGGACCACTGGGCATTACTCTTTCCCTGTGTACCACTGGGCTACTTAGGAGAGGTAATAAATAATTTTTTTCCTACTTGCTATAACCCAGTATTTGTTAGACTTACAGGGTATGGTTGTCTAAAAATACCAGAAATAACAAGAATCTCATACTTTGGTAAAGCAAGAAATGGCTCTATACTGACCTGTAACATTCCTGAGCCTTTATAAACAGGGTGAGAAGATGACTGCATTTGAACTGCTGGCTCAGGCAGCAGAGATGTCTAGGTGCCACAGAGAGCACATTTACTATAAGGCTGAGCAGGTGACAAAACTATGTACTTTTGTTTGTGCTGACAGAATACTTTTACTTATAAGGACTTTCCTAAAAAGAAAGACATTTTTTGATAGATAACCAAGGAGAAAACAATTGTAGGGGCACAGGAGGAAAAAGCTATCAATACAGTGGATGCAAAAGCACATTACCATGGAAGAGCAGCACAGTAAAAACAGATACTTAGAGACCATCTCAGAGTAGACAGAAAAATGGATGACTGAAACTGGGAGCAAAAGGTGTTCTACCACCTCCCAAAAGCTACAAATTTTTGGAAGCACTGATACAGATGTGTTCCAAAAAATCTCACCCATCTACAACAGAAGATGGAGATTTGGAAGACTACTAAATATATGGAAGAAAAGACCATTGAATATTTTGCCTGAGTCCTACTGCACCCACAGTACTCAGACTAGCAACTCTGGTTGTGGTGGGCTTGATGAAACATGACAAAGCAGGAAGGTTAATACATGAACACAGTTCTGCCCCAGTTTCTGCACAGCAAGGCTCTCTCAGAAGCAACTTACAGGTGACACAGAGAGGAGATTCTCCCCACTCCACAAGGATACTTCAAGTAGCATTAAGTAAACAGGCAACAATCCTGTATATGCAGTTCCTGGGTGTTATATCTCACATGGACAGAAAAAACAAATACCCCCCCAAAAACCACAACAAACCAAGATTAGGAAACTCAAGAACTAGAACACATTGCTTCATGTATAATTTACAATTTCACTTGAGGACAGACAGAGGAAGCATTGCTAATACTAGTTCATAGTTAAAGCAGCACTAGGAAGTACATCACAACAGCCAGCACTGCCTGCCAAGGGGATTTCAACCTAAAGACATCATCATGTGGATGATTTCATTAAAATAGGGGCGTTTTCAGGACTCATCAGAGTTAAAATTTCTACAGGATATGTCTGTGGGATGACAGGAACTGTCCATTACTTTACTGAACAGTGACAGAATTGTTCCTGAACAGCCAAGATTCCCGGCACTTAGAGGTGTGATTTTGGAAGCAGTCCACCAGATCCTCAGCCAAGATCACAGTAAACAGGACAGAGACTTGCAGGAAGAAGAAATCTTTGCTTAAGGAGCTTTATGTTAAAAAACATACACATAAGGGCAAATACACAATGAATCTTTGTAGAGTAAGACAACCAGTAATGGCATTGGAATGGGCTGCCCAGGGAGGTGGTTGAATCACCAACATATGTTTAAAAGTCATTTGGATGTGGTGCTTGGGGATATGGTTTAGGGGTGAACCCTGTAGAGTAGGGACATCAGTTGGACTTGGTGATCCTGAGGGTGTTTTATAACACTGTGGTTACATATGACTACTTTTATTCTTTCAGTGCTGCTACTTTGTTTGAATTTTATCTGTTTAGTGTACTGCTGGGGAACACTTTAAGTCTTCTTTCCCTGCTAATAAACTGTTGCTGGAATCACAAAGAAATATTTTTTTTTTATACTGATGGGATACCATATTTCAAGTCTCAAAGCATAAATGGTTAATTTTTTGCACACATTGTATGAGTAAATATTAAAAATTGCTAAGCCTCTGAAGCATTATAAGTAGTTACTTGAAATCTTCAAGGAGGTAGCAAAAAAAAATCCTAAGAGTGACTCCTTGTGTTACCAAACATTGCCTTGTGTAAAATATTCAGGGTTGGAATCCAGTCCCTCTAAGAAGGGTGAAGTAAAACACCAGGAACTTGTAAATACAATTAAATGACCACAGCTGCTACTGCTGACAGTTACACTGGCATAAAAGATGTCTCTGCTGAATTGTTTATTTTGATAAATTCGTAGAAATAAGCTCCATCAGTGTAATCACTCTTACTCATGTTACTTCAATCCACTTCAGAGTTGCATCAATTTACTGGTATTGGTTGCTAAACTAAGCAATCAGTACAAAATTTCTCTGTAGGTCAACCACACATAGTCCAGTGGCTCCAGTAAGTCCAGCCATGGAGTGAATGTGGTCCAGATTTTTCAAAAAGCATTAGCTGAAACACTACATTTCAATGTCACCTTTTAGCAGGATGTCTTGAATGTCTTGTAAGCATTTAACAGAGAGAACCTCCCAGTGTCTGTGAGGTAGGTTAACAGTTCAAATCCCTCTACACGCCAAGAAAATTAAGGGAAATGTTTCCAGGAAATTATTTTAAATGGTCACACAAAATACATAAAGAAGTCCTACACAATTTCAGACTCGGTCCTATGATGCGATCATGCATGTGATCCTTTGGCCAAGGAGAAGATGAAGTAGGGGTCCAGACAACCCCAGAACAATGTAGCAAATCTCAGCTAAATAAATTTAGTCTAAGAAAGGTAGAGTCACGATAATAAAAAGGAAGGTTTGTTGGGGCCTGGATGATTTTAGAAGAAAACTGAACAGTATGTGTGATGGGAAAGTTGGCTGTTTTGATACAGACTACTGTTAGTTCTTTGTTCTAAATTTACCCTGCCTTCTGTGCAGGTGTAACACAAGGCCAGCATATCAGTCTACTATGTTTCTAACCTCAATCTTACTGTTTCAAGGATATGTACAGGGATGCGCTCACCTTAGTTGGCTTTTTCCTTGGTTCCCACTAACTCCCCTTCTAGGTTCCCACGAAGAAAGATACATCTTTGAGAAAGTTTTGCTTAGACGACAGAATGCTTACGTAAATAATATGAGCACTAAATCAGCCAATCAGCATAACTAATCATATGTAATAGCGACGTATACTTGAGAGCTGTAACCCTATAAAAGAGCTGTATCTTTAACCAATAAATGGACTTGACTTAGCATCATATTGATGTCTCCTGTCATTCCCGTCCCTGCACAAAGAGCTAAACAAAAGAACCCGGCAAAGGCTCAATGGTCAGCATCCCGTATCTGGGGGTATTTGTGCTAGAAAGCAAAGTAATTTATGTTAAATACATATTTGAAACAAAATGGTTCAACTTGACATGTTGTGTCACCAGTATCAAAACTGACTTCTTGCCAACATATTTTTCCATTTAAGCAATACAAGCAGTGTAATCTCCCCAGTAGTAAAGAAGAATGTCTGTATTGTGAAAAAAATACAACACTTTGGCAATGACTGGAAGACAAAACAGAGGTGTATATAGTCCATAAGACCCAAGTAGTAAAAAAAAAATAAAAAATCTCCAAACTGTCATTGAGGTCCAGCTTCAAGCAAAATTACATCTAGACTACTGCTGTACATGCATAAAGGGAAGAATCTTCCCCAGACAGGCACAAAAAGATGGCATGTAAGCGTGGTGCAAGGGAGCACCACAACTGTGGACAAAAGCAGTTGTGCAGTTGGCTGGATGTTGGTTGCTGTCTATGTTGACTGTGGGTGGCATGAAAAGCTGCCATATGCCGCATGGCCAAGCCAGGGTCTCAAGCTGCTTCTCTGCAAAGTATTTCTATCTGTACCCCTGCTGCACATGCCTCCACACTGAGGAATTCCAACAGAACTACCAAGATCCATAATATGTAATATCCCCACTCCCTTGTCAGTGCTGGCAAAACAAGGTCTGTGTTCCTTCAACTGTGGGCTCTTTGGAGCAGGAATAGGAAACACAAGTCCTGCCCTTACTATCTGTCTTCAAAGTGTAGAATCAGTAATTAGAACTTGTAAGAAAATAGTGTTCATCTTCATAGTACTTGAGCATCCCTTCTCACTTAAGGCAGGTACCTGGCATCACAGCTCTGGCAGGTTGGAAGGCACATGATACTCTGTCTTCAGCAAGAATGAAAGAAATTATAAAAGAAAAATCTAAACCATATTTTCAGCCATCTCAAGTTAGGGTGCAGTGAGTATGTACTCCATTGCTTTGTCCACCTAGGCAGCAGAAGGTACTCCACCACTTCATGTAGGTGTATCGCACTCTCTCTTCAGAAACTGATCAGGTATTAACTGCAGTAGTGTGATAGAAATCATGGTCAAACCCTCTCCAGGCAACCATTTCACCACTGGCAGCAGCTGCCATGAAATGAGGTCCCCAGGGTTGTGGTCAGACTGGGGCACTACATGCCTTAGTGAGGACACAGTACACATGGACACATGCTATAGAAATGAAAAACATTGCTCCCCAGTCTGAAGAGAAGGGTCAGGGCTCCTTCCCACACCACTGTGCCACAGTCAGCAAAGTCCTAACCAGCAGCAAGACTGGATACAAACTCACCCACCAGTACCACATATCCTAAATTCATGTCACCAAACAGACAGATTTAAGTAAAGCACACCATAACCTGGCCAGTCATTTTAATCCTGCCAGCCTTTTTGGCAGTCAGTAACACTGTGCACCTCTAAAGAAAAGGCAATGCATAAATTTAAATATCATTGTGAGGCAAAATTGGTAAGGTGGGAAGGTATCAGCATTACTTTGGGTAGAAAAACACTATAGCACTTGATAAGCCAACGGGGAGGGGGAGGGGAAGAGGAGGGAGAAGAGTTGCTGTTTTACACGGTGGGAAGAATGTGGTTATTACAGCTCATTTGTTACAGCTGAATATGAGGCAGAAAAATGTACTTGGCTATACACAGAAATGAGCATCTTGCACTTGATCGTGTCAGATGATGAAAAGCAATTTGAGACATGAAGCGGATTTACAACCAGATTTGAAGACGGAATAACGCTCTTTAATTGTGATGTACTTAAAGAACGCGAGGCGCTTCTTCGGGGAGCTGCTCTTACATTGCTCTTGTTCAAAGCACGTGCCAGAGAAACCAGCAAAGCCCCTTAGCTCCAGCAAACCCTTCCCTTGCTCCCCACGGACACACATGCAGCAGATGCCTCTCAGCGCCCCTGGATAATCGTTCTGCAAACCTTCTCCACAGCCTTCTCTGATATCCACCCAGCAATACCTTCAGACATCCATCCAGCAAATCGCCCTTTTAGGTCTCCCCAGGACATCCATGCAGCAAACCCCCCGTATCTCCGCAATATATTCATGCAGCAAACCTCTCCATCTCACCGGGAAATCCAAGCACCAGAGCCCTTTGGCTCCATTGACCACCACCCAGAAAATCCTTCCCTAGCTACCCGGGACACCTACCCTGCAGCGCTCCTTACCTACCCCGGACATCCAGGCAACAGCCTCCCTTTGCTCCCAGGTTATTCGCACAAAAACTCCCTTTAGGTCCCCGGGTTATCCACTCGGCAGAGCCCCGTAAGCTCTACTTGGCATCGCCGCAGCCCCGACTCCCCGGGGCGACCCCTTCCTGCCGACATCCCCAGCCCCAGCTCCCCCGGCGGCTCCTCCTCGGTCAGCTGCCCCGAAGACAGCGGCGGAGGAGCCTAGGCGATAAGACTGTGAGGTGTCCAGTGGTAAGCGCTGACCCGCGGGGGGCTGCGGAGCTTGGGGAACTCCTTCCCGTGGGGTCTCCAGGGAGGGGGGCCTCACCTTCTTGCTATCTGCGGCGGCGAAACCCCTGCCCTCGCCGCTCACCGAGGACGAGCGGCTCGGCCCGAGGTGCTCCTGTTGCGGGGACATCACGTCCATGCAGCCCCACGCCGCCGCCCTGCCGCCGCGGGGACACCCGCGCCGCCGCCCGCACCATGGACAGGGCGCGCCGCGTCGCGCCACACCCCCTGCGGCCACGCCTCCGTCCGGGGACACGCCCAGGCCAGGAGCGCCCCTTGCGAGGCCACGCCCCCTCCCGCAGGTCCGCGTCCCACTCCGTGGGCGGGATATTCACGCCAAGCGCGTGCGCCGCCGCAGCTGTCGGGGGCTGATGGGGGCTAATGCGCTCGTACCGGAGAGGGGGAGCGCGGTCTCATCCTGCGCCTGCGCGCGCTGCAGCGGTGGTGGGGTCGTGCTCAGCGGGACCGGCGAGGCGGGGGCGCGGACGCGGGCACGAGCAATATGCTGGCGGGGAACAGCGGGGCGCCAGGGGGCTGCGTGATTTCAGGGTTGGCTGTTGTGGGGTCCCGCGGCTGAGGTGAGCGTTGCCGGCTCTCAGATTTTGGCAGTGTTGCGTGATCCCAGGACTGCCTCAGCATGATCCTTCCCCACTACCTCCCTGCAGAAGGCAGATGAGCACCACTCACCGTCCTCTCCAGAGGACCTGCATGGTCCCCATTTGAGGAGCAAGCAGCAGACTGGGTGGAGGTACAGGTGCCTGGTAACGGTGGCACCAGATAACGGTGGCCATGACAACACAGGCTTCCAAGTCTGCTGGGGCAATCCAGAGAAGGTTTAGGAGGTGCTATTGTGTTCCAGAAAGCCATGGATAATAAGGATGAACCTGTGGTTCAGCTCCTGAAATGAGGTTGTAGCCAGGCTAAGGTTGGGCTCTTCTCCCAGGCAACCAGCAACAGAACGAGGTGACACAGTCTCAAATTGTGCCAGGGGAGATAATAGGCTGGATTTTAGGAGGAAGCTTCACAGAGATAGTGATTTGCCGTTGGAATGGGCTCTCCAGGGAGTTGGTGGAGTCACCATCCCTGGAGGTGTTCAAGAAAAGACTGAAAGAGGCACTTAGCGCCATGGTCTAGTTGATTGGGTAGGGCTGGGTGATAGGTTGGACTGGATGATCTTGGAGGTCTCTTCCAACCTGGTTGATTCTATGATTCAGTGATTAATGGATGGCGTTGGCTCAAGGACAAATGAATGTAAATAGGTTATAAATCTGAGCTGGAGAACGGGAGAAAGTATACTGATTAGTGTGATCATAAGAAGAGCAGGTTGTGAAGGAGCCCTACCAGGCAGAAGTGGAAGGCATAGTTCCATGAACAGTGGCAGTTTGATATAACTGTCATATTTGTATGTTATTGTATACTCTCATTAAATGTGTTGTCTTCAACAGCAAAGGGCTGCTTCTGATTGCCCAAGAGGTTCTGTATAGTCCTGTCATTATACAGTTTGTGAGGGTTATTTCCAGCTGTTGCAGCTGTCACAGGCTTTACATGCATTTTCTCCCATGCTGATCACTGAAAAAGCAGAGATCTGCCATCTCATGTGCAGCTTTTCATATCTACTGCTTTCCTTCTGCAAGAAGAGTTTTCACATTCCTGTGATGAACTGAATTGGGAATTGAACCAGCTTTAACAAGGTTGTTTTTCATCTGGAGAACTCTGGCTGGTTCTCCTCCTGGAAGCAGAAATGTATGTGCTGCTTCCTTAATTTGGTGATGGCTGCTATTGCCATATACAACTGAAATAGCAGTAAATGATTAATTCAGTTCCATGTTACGTAGCCCAGCATGCCCATGTAATAGTGCTTCAGCAGTCTCTGTTGAGATTGATGTAGACACCTGCCCTCTCATTGCACTCTCAATGCAGTATTGGACGCAGTATGAGTGCTTCTGCCTGTACTGGGATTTTCTGGATCTGTTAACTTTTCCTCCCTGCCCTGTGCCTAACCANCCCGCGCAGGCGCAAAAAGAAAAAAAAAAAAAAAAAAAAAAAAAAAGAGCCACAGACTTCTATAACCACTAGGATATAGCTCTTTGGTTAACATCATGCCTCTGTGTCCAATGTCAGAAAGCCCAGCAGGCTGCTGATAATATCCTTTGGAAAGAAATGGATGGTGAAGACAGAGGTTTGTATGCATTCTGTATGTTAACATGTGATGAGTTGCTGCATTTCATCTTCACTGTATTTATGGTCTTTCAGCTGAAGTGTGGAAACCTTGAAATGATGCATACTTGGTATCTGCACTGATTTGCAGACAGATGACCATATGTCACTAAGACAAACCAACATATAGAAAACCTTCTAAATTTTTAAAGCCTGTGTCTTTAAAAATCATTATGTCATCTGATTTTTGCACCTTTGGGCCTTCACACAAGGTGGGTGGTGACAACACCTTGTCCCAGTGCTCTCACAGGTTCTTCCAGCCCTCTGCTCCTATCCTCTGGGTTGTGTCCTGGTTTCCCCTCCTTCCACCATGGTGCCAGTCCTGTGGGGAGTTGGTGGCAAGGGGAGAAAAAGCAGAGTTGTAGGCTCTCCCTGGCACAGTGCCCACGGCTATAAAACTGGAAGGTGAGTTTTCGATTACTGCTGCACAGCACCCAACGCAGTGGGATGCCTTCCCCAGGCAGGTCTCCAAGCTTCTGCAGAAGGCTAAGAAAAGATTTGTCAGGGTAGAAAAGAAATGGTGCAAAATGTCTATTTGAAGCCTGGAATATACTTAGCAATTTGGCAACCTTCTGCCCAGAAACATTTGCAAGCAATGATATTCTTGGTGACATTTTGGAAATGAAGCTGTAAGTATGTATTTGTTTTGCAATGGAAACATTACATAAGCTTTCCCAAATGCTCATACATGCTTAGAGATTGTTCTATCTACTACCATGAACACATTTCCTACACTCTTTGTTGAAAATGAATGGATTAATGTCTTGCCATTTGGTGAGAAAGATCAGAGGAGCTTGCTTTTCTGTACAGCACATATATGTTTGCATATGTATATCAAGTTTTTGTTAGCTGCAGTACTTCCCTGGTGCTAACTCTCCCATAACTTTACTTAACCTTCTGTGCTTGAAAAGTGGGCAGGAAGTTTGACACCCAAGATGTAAGCTTGCAGGAGTGACTTGGCGGGAACAAGGTTCTGTAAGCCTCACTTTCCCTCACTGCAGTATGAATGATGGAGGCATGGAGAGAGTACACAGGGTAGAGCAGTGATGTACAGGGAGGCTGGAGCACCCTGCTTGTAAAGACCTCTGATGTGATGCTGGCAGTGAGCAGGTCCCATGCCTTATAGTGATAAACCTCAAGGGGTAAAAATAATCAAACCTACTAAGAACTGTCAAAATCAGGAAACAAGAAAAATAGGTTCTCCCAAAGGACCGTTCAGAGCTTGACTGACAGTTTCTGGCAGATCCAAATTTTATCCACTGATTTTAGATTGGATATTGAGAGACCTTAGAGAATTTGTGGTGTGATGGAGGCCGTGGACAGGGTGCAATTGCAGCCTGTGCAGCATCCTTCATGATACCTCTGCCTGACCCTTACCTGCCTCTGTGCAGAGATTCCCAATGGGAAAATCACTGGCTATTCCTCACTCCTTGACCAGGGGTGCATTAACTCCCACATGCGCTGGTACAGAACCAGCCACAGGGACAGGGCTGCTGCTGCCCAAACCACCCCAGTCCTTGCCACCCCACAGGGCAGAGCAGGCACACTCTGAAATCAGCCAGGCCATGAGGTGCCTGCTGGGCACTTCCTCTCATACTCCGAATGCTGTCTGGGTTTTGACATTATCCTGAGTGTTTCTCACCCAACTGGTGTGGACAAGGAAAAGCCAAGGTACATAATTGCACCAAGTCATCCTTAAACTACACCAGCTATCATCACCACCAGCTTAAATGCCCTAACAGAAAACATACAAGACTCAGAAAATAACATACACGTTCACAGAAAGATTTTCTTTCTGTTGCCTTGGCCACAGTGTTGTGTGAATAAAAATATTGGGGAGACAGAGCAGGGACTGGAACAGAGAAATATATGGGTGTTGTAGGAAAATCACGTTTGTGCACAAGACAGAGGAGAATTATTCATGGGCAAACCCATCCAGATGGAAATACAGCCCCTGCAAATCTGCCACATTAGGGAAATCCACAGTGAACTGTTAGCAAATGCTAGATACGCAGGCTGCAGCTACCTCCAGTTTTTATGAGCTTTCCAAACACGTTAGCACTAGCAGACATTCCCTTCCAAGAAAATCATGATATCCAAAGAACTATGTGAGGCCAGAAACGAGCGAGCTGTACTTAACTTGCACAGAACAATCGTGATTGTACCAAATCTGCCCCAAAAGGATACATTTGCCTGACCACTAATTTTATGACCCTCTCAAATGCCTCATGCAATTAAAGCCTTGCAGTAGGTCTGAACTGGAAACTCCAGAGACAGTTATGTTTCAATGAGATCTGATGCAACAGCTTTTTGTTTTAATATCCCAAGACCTAAAATCTCATGCTGCTTATGCATTTTGAGCAGCTTAAAATAGGGCTGTATCCTAAACAGATTGGAGATGCTCGAATGCAGAAAATCTGATCTGAAAGATTGGAGAAGGAGAAAGGGATAGATGGATGGATGGAATGGATGATGGAATTCAGCATAGGAGCTCTAGTGGCAAGTATTCACCCTACAGTGTGAATTCTTCATTACTCATATTTACCGTATTTGATGCTGCTCCTTGCCAAAGAAGTTGCATCGTCTGTCTTCCTGGAGTGGAAGAAAACCCAAGCACCAAGCCCTGCCTTTCTATTTTGATAGCAGCTTGCTAGTAGAATTACTAAATGCTATGTGAGTAGTTGCTAAGCAGAATTCATGAATGTCCTGGATTTCATGTTACAGCAGTTATTGATGCAGATGGGTTCACCTTTAGAGGAAATACTCCATTCTGTCCCTTCCCATGCTCTAAGGTTTGCAAGGCCTTTTGTGCTAGATTCTCTGCCTCAGAGACTTTCCTACCTCATTTGGGTAGTTCTGTCAATCTTGTCAGATAAACAAAAATCTACTTGCTCTCTCTGTCCCAGAAATACAGAGTGGCCCTGTGTGAATGTGGAGTATGAGATTGCAGCACATGGCACGTTTCCAGCAGCAGGGACAAAGTGTGCACATTGAATGTGAACCCCAGCTGACAGCTCTGCTTTAGAAATGGGGACAGCACAAGTACTGGGACAGTCTGAGCTTTGGGTGCTCCACGTGGTATCACTATGCTGAGCTAGAGCCATCATCCCACAGCCACACCCTCTGCTCAGATCTAAGGGAAGACTTTCACAACCTAGCCCTAGAGAGGAACCTACCAGTGATCCTACAGAACACTGGAACAGGCTGTCCTTGGGGGTTGTGGGAGTCTCCCTCTCTGAGATACTCAAAACCCACCTGGACATGTTCCTGTGTGATCTGGTATAGGTGATCCTGTTCTGGAGGGGCATTGAACTAGGTGCTCTTTCAAGGTCCCTTCCAGCCCCTGACATTCTGTGATTCTGTGAATTCTTCATATCCCTTTCAGCCTTATTACATATGCCATGTGAAAGTAAGTCCAGTGCATCAAAGGGAAGCTTGCCTTTGAAGGACAGTATGCTTCCTGCATGCAAGCATTGCTCTGATTTAATGAAGCTTGATTTTATAATCAGTGTAGTTAAAGCAGTATGATGCTTGTGACTGGTGTAAGCGCCTCGGTGCGTGTACAGCCTGATAGCAACACCACCCATAAGCAAGTGATGTTCAAATTTTCCTACTGTTCATATTTTTCCTGGCTTTCCTGGACCTTATTTCTGATTTTTATGCATTATCTTGATTGTTTATTTTTGGTTTCCCCTTCCTGAAGATTTTCTTGCAGCCACTGTGCAGAGTTCAACCTTCCACTTGGAGATTGTGAGGCAAAGTTAAGTCAGTAACTGGATATTCATCCATGAGGGACCTAATAGAAGAGCTAAGTATTAGACATGAAAAGACAGCATTTTATTTAAGATAAGGCCTAATCTCTTCCCTTTGTGAGTAACATTTCTGAATTAAATCTGAGCACTTGTGCCTGGAGCCATTTAACTTTGGCCTTAGCTAAATGGGTAGTGCTGGAAATACACAGACATGAATCTGCAGCATAATCCTGAGTATAGAAAGCAGATGTCATTAAGAGAGGGGAGGGTGACTTTAGGAAACATCCACCAAGTGTGCAGGACACACATCTCTTCAGTACAAGCCTGAGGTTTCTTAGATCTCACCGTACCCACCTTGCTATTTTACTCCTGGAAAACCCACCGCATTTGCAGTGATGATCAGCACTGGAGTTGGTTTCTATTCATCAATGTATTCTTGAGAAAAGATACCCTATCACCTAAAATTTGATAAGGGGATGTTTTCAGATGGTTGTCCCAAAATTATGGTTGAGAAGCATGGTTATCAGCATGCAGATCATAAATAACCTATACTATTTTTTAATGTTGTAGCCAGGTGTTGCTGACAGACTCCCTGGAGCTCTACAAAGCATAGGCCATGTAGACAGCCCAACTCCCATTTCAGTGGGTTGAGGCACAGGGTGATAAATGAGGTAGCATGAGTCAGGTTGGCATATATGTGCCCAGTGAGAATTATACATTCATAACAGGAACATTTATAGTAACTTGAAGGGGAAGTTAGTGGGGCTGAATTAAGAATAGAGCATCTTTGTTTTATGGCTGATGGGACTTAAATTTATTGCAAGCAGAAAGTGGACTGTTGACATTGGCTTTTTAGGAAACATGAAGGAAACTCCCATGAAGAGGGGATGCTTTTGAGTGTAACATACACTCATCCATTATAGTCATCACATTATCATCTTTGCTCTGGATTCATTTCAAGCATCACTTTGTCTCTAATTCACAACTGAGACAGTTTTTACTGCAAGTGTATTTAAGAACCCAGAGGGTCATATTTTTTGTCAATTTGTGTTCTTAATATACTGATGGATTGTGTTGTACTTCTGATTCCTGCCTGGATTTGCTATTTTCCATTCACCATAGATAACTCCCTTTTCCTAATAGCTTGTGGGACTGTCAAGCTGTGAATGACAGACATTTAAAAAAAAAAATGATGGACAAGATTTTTAGTTGTCCTTTCATAACATGCTGCAAAATCCTTCACTGAGAAAATGGGATGCTTTCAAAGCTGGCTCGGATGAATAAAAAATGAGCTAGACATCCTCCTGCTGACTAGGGATCCAGGAGGAAATGGCTCTATTTTTCTTGTATACAGTGTTGAATTACTCAGTATAACCTGGTGTACGTGTCTTCAGCTTCTGTAAGCCAAGGTGGGAGCTCAAACTTCACTGCACTCCATTGAGCAAGGACTTGGCTCTCCTTCACATCTCAGCCTCCAGCCACACCACTAGCGATTTACAGATTAAATGGTGGGTTATATGAGTGTGGTGGATTGACCTTGGCAGGATGCCAGATGCCCACCATAGCTGTCTTATAACTCTCCTCCTCAGCTTGGCAAGGAAGAGAAAGTATAATGAAAAGCTTGTGGGTAGAGATAAGGGTAGAGAGAGATCACTCAGAAATTGCCATCACGGGCAAAGCAGACTTGACAAAATTAGTTTAATTTCTTGCCAATCAAATCAACCTAGGATAATAAGAAATAAACTCAGATCTTAAAATATCTCTCCACCCTTCCCTTCTTCTCAAGTTTAACTACTCCCAATTTTCTTTACCTCCTTCCCACCAGCAGCACAAGGGGACAGGAAATGGGATTTGCAGACAGTTCACACTTTGTCTCTGCTACTCCTTCCACTTCAGGGGGAGGACTGCTCACATTCTTCCCTCGCTCCAGTGCGGGGTCTCTCCCATGGGAAATAATCCTCCATGAACTGCTCCTGGGTGGAATTCTTCCATGGGGTACAGTTAATCAGGAACAGACTGCTCCGGTGTGGGTTCCTACAGGGTCACAAGTCCTGCCGGCAAATCTGTTCCAGAGTGACCTTATCTCTCCACGGGGCTGCAGGTCCTGCCAGAGGCCTGCTCCAGTGTGGGTTTCCTATGGAGTCAGTCTCCTTTGGTTTAATTCACTTGCTCTGGCATGAAGTCCTCCATGGGCTGCAAGTGGATATCTGCTGGAACCAGTTGGCATGGGAAAGCCACTGTCAGACACTGGGAAAGCTTCTGGGAGCTTTTCATAGAAGCCACCCCTGTAGCCTTCCCACTACCAAAACTTTGACATGCAAACCCAATACAATGAGAGTTGAAATTCCTTGATCTTACAACTAATGTGGACAGTCAGGGCTCTCAACCTCCAAAGGCTGTTTGGCTTTTGGTGCAATGCAAGAGCAATTGATTGCCAGAAAAGGGGTAGCCAGCAAGAGTGGGGTAGAGTTGTGACCGAGGTCTCTGCTAGGCTCCCACCACAGTCCCTCTGCCTCTCAAGTCCTAGCAATGGATTTGGAGTGTATCCAAACTGTTCATGACTCCAACATAATAATCTTAGGAAACAGACTGGGGAAGAACCTCAGAAGATCACCTAGCTTTGCATCAAGCAGCTTTACCTAAGTTCCTGGGTAACTTATTTTTAGAGATGGGTGATGCTGGAGATATGCTTCCCTTGTGAGCCTGTCTCTGCATTGTCCCCACAAGTGGGAACTATTTTGCCTGATGCCTGAGAAGCTGCCTCCTCCTCAGTTAAGCCTGTGACAACTTGTCGTAAGCCCAAGGGATGTGAAAAGAGTTTATTTCTTCCTCTTTGGACCTACTTTTTACATATTTGGACACTATGCCCCCACAATCATCTTTTCTAGACTAAACAATACCAAATCCTTCAGCTTTTCATTGCAGTTGAAGGCTCCTGGTCCTCTGACCAGTCTTATTCTCTGAATTCTTTCCATTTGGTACATTTCCTTTTTAAATCATCATTTCCAAAGCAGGATACATTTTGTTTGTAAGGGCAACATGCACATGTTTTTCTTCCTTTCATGCCCCACCTCCAAAACAAATGTTTCTCTCCTTTTTATGAACTGAAGAAAGGTGTAGCCATGTGGAGGGGCACGGGGAGGTTTGCAGTCTCTCCTTAACATTTTACCAGAACTTTTGTAATTCCATATGACGTGAAAAGCCATTTAGCAAGGTAAAATGTATTAGTTTCACATTGCTTAAGTGTCACTAGATCTGTTGAAGCCAGAAAATATGTATAAGGCTTTTAAAATATTTGGATAATATACATTTAGATGAGATTCCAGCAAATATTCTTATCGCACTTATTTCTCAACATGAAATTTGTGACCCAGGATTTCTCCTGAATCAGCAGCATAAGGGCCCTGGCTGTTAAGCATAGCTAAATGGTTGCTACTTTTAAATTAACAGAAAGGTGATTGTTACTGAGGTGCATATATGTGAATAGAAACCTAAGATGTAGGATAATTGTGGATTTGAATTATTTTAGGATGCAAACCTGAGGAAAAAAATAAAAAAGCATTTGTTACTGTAATAATTCCCAGACTCTTCAAAACAAAAACTGGTTCGTAAACTTCACTAAAAATAAAACTGGTTTTGGTAAGGAAAGTAGGGAAAAATAATCTTTATTAAAAAAGATCTGTTTTGGAAAAAGAAATCCTCCAGGATGCTTGAAAAGTGAAGAAGTTTGTTGCTGTGAATGCAAATGATTTTGGGCAGAGGAGCAGCAGGAGAGGACCTGAGGTGGCAAAAAGGAAACAGAGGGGTCAGAGAAGGCACGGAGATGGCAGCCATAGTGTTGCAGAGTTAAGAAATGTCATGTGTGGTAGGAGGGACAGGGAGGTGGCAAGGCCATCACCTACACAGTCCTGAGAGTCTGCTCATCAGCAGCACAGGCTTTGCAGTGTTGCTGTCATGGAGATCATCGTGGGCAAACCTCAGGTCAGTGACCTGGGTGAGGAGGACAGGATACCTTTGGACCATTTCCTGGCTCACTCTGTGAGCAGGGAGCAGCGCCAGCTTGGCAAAGGAACAACTGGATCTTCCCTCGGCCTAAAAATAGAGACATAAATATTGTGTATGCATTCACTACAACTGTTACAAGGCTAGAGTGTGGAAAAGAACACCCAATTAATGTGAGGCGTATTCAAGTGACTTCACTGAAAACTATGCCTTTTTTATTAAAGGAACATGACTTGTTTTTGTTTTTCTTCCCTCAGATGCTTCTAAATACGGCACTTAGATGATCTAGTTTTCAGGGATGCTTTCCTTCTGGAATACCCTCAGGCATGGGGTCACTAATAATACCATCAGTAATATAACATTACCACATATTACAGTGTTTTGCACACACCTTGTGACATTTAGATGTTATTGAGATATAAAGCCAATGGCAAGCCTGAGGAGAAATCAAGCACATAACATAGATAATCACAATTAGATGCTCAGCCACTACCTTCTCAGGACACCATGCATGCCTACCAGCTTCACATGTACTTGCAGTTGTCAAAACATAGTTGGTTATGAAGATGTGTACTTGATCACAAAAATAATTTTAAAAACCAGACTAAAATTAGTGACATGAAGAGCACTGTTCGTTTATTAAAAAGAAACCTGAAATAGGAACCACAGGACTATCAGGTTGATTCTGCTGCTGCTGTTCAAGGTTCATAGCTTAATTCTGTATTAAAGAGGTTTGCTCTTGCCCCAGAGACTTACTGGTCACTGGAAACTGTTGATTATGAGAGGCCCATCAAGAAATATAAATGAATTGTGAGTTTGGCCAAATCATGGGATTATCAGGACAATTTTGTAGCCAAGGCAGCAAAAGATCCATTTCTATGAACTGAAATGAAAATGTGTTTAAATGTACAGTCAGAGTTTTGCAGGATTTGTCATACTTTGTAGTACGACGTAATGGCACATGTTTTTGTCAGGACTGTCCTGCTGGCTTCGAAAGGTTGAGCTGACACTGATGTGACGTTTAATCTACAATATATTCTGGCCTTTCACTTTATTTGGTTCTTTGCAATGTTACTTAGATGTCATAATTTTACAGTTACTTCACTGGATTGATGAGGAAAAGTAAAACGCTGCCAGAGGAAGGTTATTTCACACAGGAAGTCAGCAGCAGCCCACCTTTCCATTTTCTCCACCTGAATGTAAACCCATAAATGTGACTCAGAAAGACTCAGCCTCTATATTCACATGCAAGATGCTTGCAAACTGCATTTTTTTAACATAGTTTAATAATCCGATGCTAATAAAGACTCTAGAGTAACACTGTGTTTGAGGAGGAACCATGGCCAGAAAGCAGGTTGATATATGGTTGCATACTCCAGTGTTATCAGTGGAAGCCCTCAGAATTACATCAGTGCAGGACCTTTAGCATTCTCTTCAGTTCAAAAGTTCCTATTGGCAGGATAATAAAAATCTCCCAGTGCATCTTGTGAATAGTTTACTCTGCAAATTCCAGAGCCCTGGCTGCTTTACTGCCTGGGTCTGAAAACAACAGCAGCCGTGCTGCTTCATGCCTGCTCCCAGGCCCTTTAGACCACTCCAAAGATGTCTTTCATTTAAGACCTTTTTCCAGTCCTGTGTGAGTGGGAGAAGGCTGGAAAGCAGGTGTAAAGCTGTGCTACCTCCTTGAAGGCCCTTATGGGGAAATTTGGTGGGTGCTTTGCTAGGTAATGTGTCAGTTTGCAGGGAATATGAGCCGCTCCCATTGACTTGGAGGATTAATGTCAGGTCTGCAAGTCGTAGGGCAACAGCTTAGCTCTTAAACCCCAGCTCCTCACACCACCCAACAGATCAAGGTCACCTGCAGGCTCATTAACCTGCCGAATAACCAAGATATGCCAGAATATTGCAGCCTCTGCCTGTCTCTCTCTCATTTCAAAGCCTTTGAAAACAAAAAGCTGCTGGTGGTGTCTCAGCCACCCATGACCATCTAATGACACCAGCATGCCCCATCTCCCCTTCTGTCCACCCCATCTAGTTTGGGATGGCCACCCTGCATTTTGGAGCAGTGACTGCTCACTGCAGACAAACAGCTCTCAGCAGGGGGACAAATATTTTCTGCTATGCCTTCATCTGCTGCCTAACTCAAAAGGTGAAGGTATTTCATTAACCTCTGTGCCTTAGAGACTGCAGGGTGAAACTGAGCTCGACTTGCCAGCCTGTGGCTTTGGTTGCTTCTTTGCTTAATCGGTGTATACAGATTGATGTGTAATTGGCATATGAGCATTTGCTAATTAATTATGTGCATGGTAGTGGAGATAACAATGATTTACTCTTCCAGAGAGTTGCACCAAAAGGCTAGCAATCAGAGCGGGCTGATTACTGAGAGCTCCTTCTTTTACTTAGGGCTTTGAACACTCTAATGTATGGCAGCAGAGTAAATACCATGTTAGGGAATGATAGTATCCCTCTGCTAAATTAATACCTAAATGACATAATGGAAGGATTTTCATTATAAAGCTGACTTTGTTTCTGGCCTGTATATTGATCTATGTGGAGTGAGTATCATTTCGTCTACCATTTGTTGCTGTTGTCAGGTGGGATCAGGGTCTTTCTTCTATCAGATGCCATTCATCTTCCTGCATAAAACATTATAAATGTACTGGTCACAGGCATTATATCAGCTATGGTGCATGTTTTCCTATACGGCCACAAAGATGACCAGAGTGCTGAAGCACCTCTCCTACAAGGACAGGCTATGAGAGTTGGGGGCTCTTCAGCCTGGAGAAGAGAAGGCTTTGAGGAGACCTTGTAGTAGCTTCCAGTATCTGAAGGGGGCCTACAGGAAGGCTGGGGAGGGACTATTTACAAAGTCTCGTAATAACAGGTTGAGGAGTAATGGGTTTAAACTGGCAGAAGGGAGATTTAAACTAGATGCTAGGAAGAAGTTCTTTACAGGGAGGGTGGTGAAACACTGGAACAGGTTGCCCAGGGAGGTTGTGGATGCTCCCTCCCTGGAGGTGTTCAAGGCTAGGTTGGATGAGGCCTTGAGTGACCTGTACTAGTGGGAGGTGTCCCTGCCTATGGCAGGGTGTTGGAGCTAGATGATCTTTGAGGTATCTTCCAACTTAAACCATTCTATGATTCTATGATTCTGTTGTCTAGTAAAATTGCAATGTTTGTTTTGGAGTTGCCAGAGAGTTACTGGAGTAGAATCTCATATCCTCACAATACTCTAGAAAATGTCATAGAATCATAGGTTTGGGCTAGAAGGAATCCTAAAGATCACCTAGTTGCAACTACCTTGCCATGAGCAGAGACACCTTCTGCTAGACCAGGTTGCTCAAGGACATGTCCAACTTGGCCTTAAAGATCTCCAGAGAGGGGGCATCCATGACCTCCCTGGGCAACCTGTTTCAGTGTTACACCACACTTAAAGAATTTACTTAAATTCTTTACTGTAAAGAATTTCTTTCTAATATCCAGTCCAAATCTACTCTCCTCAAGCTTAAATTTCATTCCCTCTGGTCCTATTGCTACAAGCCTTTGTAGAAAGTCCCTTCCTAGCTTTCTTGTAGACCCTCTTCAGGTACTGGGAGGCTGCTATAAGGTCTCCCTGGAGCCTTCTTTTTTCCAGGCTGAACAGCCCCATCTCTCACAGCATGTATCCATAGGCTAGGTGCCCCAGCCCTCTGATAATCTTTATGGCCCTCCTCTGGACCCACTCCAGCACTTCAATGTCCTTCTGATGGTGGAGGCCCCAGAATTGAGCCCAGTACTCCAGATGGGGTCTCAGAAATGCAGAGTCAAAGGGAAGAATCACCTCCTTTGTCCTGCTGGTCATAGAACAGCAACAAATATAAACCAAACAATTAAATGCACCTCAGTAGAATAATTGTAACTGATACAAAGTCATTTATATCTTAGCTGCCCTGCATGAGGAATGGCAGGGATGGTGCCATTTAAACATCTCTGAGAACTTTGCTTTTGCTTATATTTAAAGTTTTCTTTCCACAAAATCACTTCTTCCTCTTTGCTTTCTATAGTTACCTACAGCAAGGAATATTTTCCCAGGCANTATGATTCTATGATTCTGTTGTCTAGTAAAATTGCAATGTTTGTTTTGGAGTTGCCAGAGAGTTACTGGAGTAGAATCTCATATCCTCACAATACTCTAGAAAATGTCATAGAATCATAGGTTTGGGCTAGAAGGAATCCTAAAGATCACCTAGTTGCAACTACCTTGCCATGAGCAGAGACACCTTCTGCTAGACCAGGTTGCTCAAGGACATGTCCAACTTGGCCTTAAAGATCTCCAGAGAGGGGGCATCCATGACCTCCCTGGGCAACCTGTTTCAGTGTTACACCACACTTAAAGAATTTACTTAAATTCTTTACTGTAAAGAATTTCTTTCTAATATCCAGTCCAAATCTACTCTCCTCAAGCTTAAATTTCATTCCCTCTGGTCCTATTGCTACAAGCCTTTGTAGAAAGTCCCTTCCTAGCTTTCTTGTAGACCCTCTTCAGGTACTGGGAGGCTGCTATAAGGTCTCCCTGGAGCCTTCTTTTTTCCAGGCTGAACAGCCCCATCTCTCACAGCATGTATCCATAGGCTAGGTGCCCCAGCCCTCTGATAATCTTTATGGCCCTCCTCTGGACCCACTCCAGCACTTCAATGTCCTTCTGATGGTGGAGGCCCCAGAATTGAGCCCAGTACTCCAGATGGGGTCTCAGAAATGCAGAGTCAAAGGGAAGAATCACCTCCTTTGTCCTGCTGGTCATAGAACAGCAACAAATATAAACCAAACAATTAAATGCACCTCAGTAGAATAATTGTAACTGATACAAAGTCATTTATATCTTAGCTGCCCTGCATGAGGAATGGCAGGGATGGTGCCATTTAAACATCTCTGAGAACTTTGCTTTTGCTTATATTTAAAGTTTTCTTTCCACAAAATCACTTCTTCCTCTTTGCTTTCTATAGTTACCTACAGCAAGGAATATTTTCCCAGGCATAAAGAGGAAAAAAAAATATTTTCCCTTGTTTCACCCCAACATATTGTTTGTTCATCTTTCTGAATAGCTGCTAGCATTAGTCATTTGTTCTCAGTGGTGCTCGTGTTCTGCCTGTGCCTGGAGGACTTTGAGGATAGCTGGCAGAAGCAAGCAGGCTGTAGGCCAGATCCTTTGTTCTGGGGAGTACATTGCCCCAACCTGCAGGTTGGCTACCCTCAGTCTTGGATGTTAGACCCAATTTTTCTCTAAGACAGAATCAAAGACCAGTCACTCTGGGCCTTCATAAGGCTTCTCTGCTAGATGTTTTGCTATCCTTCACAGCACTTCCTTTGTAGCTCTCCAGCCAGTTTTCAGTCTGTGCAACAATGTTCATTTCCAGGCCAGTTGTGATTATTATTCTTTGGTGTGAGATACCCTATCATTTGCTTCACTAAAATCCCAGAATATTTCCTTTACGTCATTGCCTTTGTCCGGTAATGGTAAAACTCTATCATAAAATGTAATCAAGACTGTTTGGCAGTAGCTTTTATTTAGAAACACATGTGGCTTATTGAATGTAATTCTGCTGCCCTCATGATGTTTCATGATTACAATTTCAATCTTGATGTTATATTAATGTGCAGGGAAGGGACATACACACACACACACACAGAGACACACACCTGACCAATAATTTTTTAATGTTTTTACACATGTCCTATAATGCACAACACATACTTGAAGGAACTGTGTTATTTTTCCATGTGGTTTAGGATGTTTGTTTATTTTATCATTAATTCTCAGTGAGAAGGTCATCCTTTCCCCCAGTTGTTTATTACTTTTGCAAACCAAAGAAGATTTCTCTCATAACTTGCATCACAGATCTAATACTTGTAAAATGCACAAGCGATGCCAATTCAGTAATGGTTTCAAGAGCTCTCTATATGCAGAGCAGTGGTTTACCACTACACCATGGCTTACCGCAATTTAGGAGAGAGGCATAGCTTTTAATCAGTAAACTGAGCCTTGGCCAATTTGTAAACACAGTGCTTGGGGGGAAGGGAAGAAGATTTGAGACTAGTTCCTTTCCACTTTTCTATTTACTTCCTTTTTTAAAAGTATTATCACAGATCCCCAGCAAGACGAAAAAAAAAGTGACAATCAGGAAACATTTGGGTGCTGAGGAGTTGGAAAAGATTAGTTCAAATTTGTCAATTATCTTTCTAGCCCTAACCTTTAAACCCCTTTGATCCTTTTTAAAGTATATACACATCTCTGAAAATGCAGTGTACATAAGCAGGAAGGTTTCTGAGGTTTAAGTATATTATCTCCACAGAAGAATTTTCCCTCTGCAAAGTTTTTGGTCACTTTGGGTATAGTCAGCGACTTCTGGATAGTTTACTACTCACTGCAAGGAGAGCAGGCTTGGAAATAAACTCATATATTTATAATAGAGGCCTGACAGGGACAAATAAATACATTATCATTTCATATATCTCTGAGCCTGGGAATGTGTACATATGTTTACATGTTTTGCCCTTGGGAATCTTACAATCATGTTTGCTTGAGGAAGTGAAAGATGTATATTCAGTATACAATGTAAAGATGAACTGGGTTTTTGGAAGGGGGTGGCTCATTTTTCTGATATGTCTGAAGCTGAATTTCTTCAAATAGAGTCTCTAGTTTTTGCCTTGATAACATGAAAATAGTGGAGGGACTTGCTAGAGAGATTTATTTCACAAGCTGAAAGCTGAGTAGGCAATCTCTGATCAGCTGGTTGATAGGGATAGCTTGAATTAAATCACAGTAATATACAGGGTTTGATTTAAGGAGTTGTTTGGGTTTTTTTAATGACATCAAATTCCACTCTCGACTTTTTCCTCATCAGAGACAAGCTGTAACTACTTTACATTGAGCAAGATATAAATCTTTTGATCTGTTATTGTAACAGCCAAGGTGTCAGAGATAATGTTACTTGATTTAGAGCTTGTGGCATCCAGTTCACAAGGAGAAGTGAAAGCCACGCTGTAGAGCACTGCAGCAATAATCACACCAAACACTGGGACAGGAACAGTTTGTTTCTTTTCCTCATTGTGTGATTTTCAATACACAAAAGTATGCGACAAACCACTTTTCACGTTAGTTGTCCTGGGGGCTAGGACAGCAGCTGTCTGCACTTTAGCATTTTTGTATGCTCAGCCCAAACATATTTTCAACAGTGTCTGCTGCACTTGTAGAGGGACTAAATGTCGCACTGATCACCGTCCCACGTGCCCAGATGGGCAGACACCGAGCTTCACTGAGATGTGCAGTGAGTCATCCATGAGCGGGGATGTGACTTTTCAATACCTTGGAGATGGGGAATTAAGAACCTGTCTCTAAATTAAGTTGTCCACTGGAAAACTGCTGAGTCAGCCATTAAATTATCTCAAAACTGTTTTCTGTTCTGAAATCATAACACTCAGAAAAAAAACGAGTTCTGCTCACAGTGGTGGAGGCAGAGGGAGAAGAATGGGAAAGGGTGGTACCCCACTGAAATGGTAGTGTCTGGGGGGAATTAATTAGGGAAAATCAGACTCAGGCCTAAGGGAAATGGCACTCACTAAGTCCATTATTAGAAACAAAAAAAAATATTGTCCATGTAGGTGAAGGTTTAAAATATTTTGCATTCTGAAGATCCCTTTACTTAAGAAACTTAGTAACGTTCAGTTCAATTCATAAAATGCAACTGCATAGGTAGAAGTTGCAAAAATCCATGGACCTAGAAGACTAAAAAGAACCCAGATTTTCCCAGTTGTTTATGGTTGCTTTTATTCACAGGGAAGATGATTGCAAATGATGTCTCTGCCTGTGCTTGTCCATAGTGAGCTTCCCACTTCCAAAAGTAAGAAACAACAGGAATGCTTCCCTTGTCCTTTCTAGGTGTGACTGCTCGTTAGCATGCTGTGCAAGGACAGTGATCTCTGGTAATTGCCATTTGCTTACAGTACAAATGCTGTTGTACTTCAAGTCATAGCAACTCGAGCAAAGCAGCAAGTCTGCACTTCTATGCAAGAATTTATTTCAGTCTTGCTGTCCAGAACTCAGCTTTGTACAACCCATCCAGGCAGCTGGTCTGTATGAAGACCCTGCTGGCTAGAAATGTGTTGAGATCCTTTGAATGCCTGCCCCAAAACCACCTTTCACTGCTCCTTTGCTGAAGCAACAGATGACCAGAGCTATTCCCAGCTCTGCCATGTACCAGCCCACTGCTGGCACATAATTTTGTGGCTTGGCCTCTGAATTTGGGGTTTACTTGGAGATGTTTCTGTATTACGTGGAGAAGATGGAAGCTATAAACTACCAAAAGTGAAGACATTTACAAAAGAGGCCTGGTTCTTTTCTTTTTCAGTAGTCTTTACTAACATCCATCCCTGTGTTGGCGTGTTGAACAGAGATGAACATTTCCTCGCTAAGTAAGAAATCATGTGTTGATCTGGCTAACAAATTGCCAGTCATTCCATTAAGTGCCTCAGATGCTAAATCTGACATCAGTTCTTTTTTCTCACCCTAAATCTTGCTTTTTCAGCAACCACAATTAATCATTCCTATCTTTCACACTGTGTGATGTGACATGAGCCACATCTCAGGAGCATAACAAGGTTGCTCCTCACCACTTCCATTCTCCTTGGCCTCTTTATTCACTGCCTTCAGTAATAGGTTAGCCAAGCGCTGGTACTTTTACGTGCCTGCAAATGTACCCCATGTTTCTTGACAAAGCCATCTGCTGATTCAAAAGGGCATCACCTACTTCAGAAAGCTACTTCTCCATGCAAAGAGCCCAATTCCTCTGTTGTGCAATCTGTCCATTTGATCTTCTAACAGCCAAAAAAATAAAAGAGACATTTTCTATTTCCTTAGCATACAGCAGGCAATCAGCTCCTTTATGGGATAATGACTTTAAAACAATAAGGTATGGTCCTCTCCTGTTCTAAGGATGGAACAGTAGTGTGTAACTTCACTCTGAAAATATTAAAAATAGTCACTACACCATCTGCACATGTACTCCCAGCAGTCTCTAGAGACATCTACACTTATAAAATAGTTGAGAATTACTCTAGAACTGTGTTGCTGGACATCACTTAATGATAATAAATCAGATCAGCTACCTGCATGCCATGTTACACATGAGAGTGTAAAGTGAGGCACCTGGTTAGTAACTGTCCCAGTTACTTTCAGGTAGAGACACCTACTCTGCTGTTTCCTTGCAGCTCATGTTATAGATACATTGCCTCCTAAAGTGGTTTCCAATGCTGCCTTTCCAGTTTGTCCTGCCAAACTGGGAGGGTTTCCAGCAGTGGAAGCTCTGGAGGTGGAAAGCCACCAATGCATCATCACCAAAGCTCACATGCTCTGTCCAATGGGGTTAATGTCCCCAGGCAGACCCAGCACAACTGAGCATGAGCTTAGGTGCACTCTCTCTGCTGTCCAGCCAGTTTGCATGGTATCTCTCAGGCAGCTCTTGCATGCTTTTCCCTCAGTACTTTTCCACTTGCTCTCTGATGTATCTAACCTTAGTTTTAAGGTCTGCTAAATATATAGACAGCCATAGGCATCAGCAAGCAAACCGCAGAACCCAAACAAAAGAAAACTCATTCCTCATTTCCCTGACCAGACTCAAACAACATCTACAGTACTTCCCCAATTTAAACATGTGACATTTTGCTGCCAGACTTTGCAAAAAAATAACAAACCATCCTCTCTGGCAAATGCTGGTCAAGCTGTGATACACACTGCACATCTCTCTGCACCACATGCCCCCACCACCCATGGTGGGTGCCCAGGCCATTGGTTAACCAAGGAGTTGCCGCTAAAATATTTTTTTAACTACTGAACATGTTCTTTAGCACTGTGCCCTGGATTCCCTGCCAATGTGAGGGCAGAGCTATTTCTGGTGGGGCCCATCTTTTCAATGCTCTCCACACAGTCGGCACCCACTGTTCTGGTACACCACTAGCCCTGGGCACCCTCTGATGGAGAGCTCCTGTTGTTTGAGTTCAAAAGAATAAACCCACTCTGTGTTTTGTTTACTTTGAAATAGCAACTTTCCTTGGATTTAGGTAGCACTTTTTTGTTTGTGTGTAGGTTGTTTTTTGTTTGATTGTTTGATTGGTTTTTTTTTTTAATGCGATATTCTGCAAATGGCTTTACTATATGCAAAATTAAAAGCCTTGGACTATCAATCCCTGCCAACAGATTATGAAAATAAAGTGGCTCTAAATAATCTCCATGTGCAAGTTCACTTTTGAAACCAGGTCTTAGAGGTCTGTGGAAATCCACTCCTTTTATGCAATTTCCTTTCTTCTGCAGCCCTCAGGACAAGATGGAGCAGCAAACTATAGGCTGTTTGCATTCCAGGGTAGCTTGTAAGAAATTACTTTAAGGTCCATCAAAACAACAGCAGCCTTTGGAAACAGCAGACTTGTTCCCCATCGGCCGTGCTTCTCTACTGTTCCTTTTGCCCTTTGTGTATAGACACTCAGAACCACAGAAGCTGTTGGCTCCTTCCTCCTTGATGTAAAGCCTCTTTCCTCCTTCTTCCACCTTCACACATTTGTCTTTGTCCTCTCTGTTTTCCTGCATCCTGAAGTGCCTCTGCACTGGGGGACCTGACCATCCTGTCCTGTTTCACTCATCCCATCCTCCCATCAGGATGCTGCTAACGGCTTAGCATCTGGCTCTCCCAGAAAGCCACCCCTTCCTGATCTGTCCTCCTCACTGCCAGAGTGAGTTCTTGCACTCTGCCACTTGCCTTGGAAAGAGCTCACATCCCACCCAGCTGACAAGGGTCCTTCAGCCATATTCCAACATATGGCACCACATCCCTCCATCGCATGGAAAATATCAAGATAATCAGACCTGTCTGTCTGTGATTCATGTAACCATCTGTCTGGGCTTCCCACTATCCGAGTGCTGTAATACCCAGCCTGCTAGCCAGAATATAAGTGGGCTTTTACTGTCCAAATTTCTTAATCTAAACAAACATGAAAGGCCAAATTCTGCTCTGAGCTTCGTTTGCAAAAATCCCATTTGTGACATTAAATGGAGCTGTTTGAATCAGTCTGAGCACAGAGTTTGGCCCAGGGGTTTCCAGCTGATTTATGGTGTCCATCTGGCTGCTCTTAATCAAGGAGAGCCTGGCCTGAACGCAGATTTTAAACAATGCAAAACTCAGTTATGGCCACAGTTGTGTTTCCTACCAGTGCTCATAATGCAGCTCTGTCCCAAGAGCATCACTTTTTCATGGCTCTTGAGCTTTCTGATACTGCCTAGCTGGTCAAGCAGGACTCTGCCTTAAGTAAACCCACTGAAATAGGGATGATAAACTTTTAAAGAAAATTTGGCTATGGGCAATTTAACTGCTATCAGGTCTGCTTCTGTAAACCACTCTTCGCCATGGGCTAATGTACATGTCTTCAGCTGCAGGGAAAAAAATGGAGATAAACTAGTTGGTTACCAATTCTGCTTAATACCCCAAATATCTGTTGCAGTTAGCAGGACCCCAGTCTCCAGGAATGTATACTGCAGCACCAGCACTCCTGATATCCCTTTCCCCAAAGGCAACAGTGATGCAGGGCTTCAATACTCTGCCCTAGGAACCAGTGGTGCGATGTGCATCTAGCTTCCACGTGCAGTTCTGCTGGCTCTGTGTATCTTGGGTCATCTTCTCCAGGGATCCCAGCTCTCCCCGGCAGCTAGGGCAGCAGCTGAGATAATCTGGAACAGGCTTGCAGGAAATGCTCAATGCAGATGTGAACAGGGATGGAGGTGGCAATGTCTTTCAAGTAATTAAAAGTCTATTTTAAAGAAATGAGGCACCTTCCCAGTGTTTATGACAAGCAGTGACAGGCATACCTGAATCAGGCAAGGGCCTTTTCAGGCATTTCAGGAGACTGTGAAATCAAAATTATAAATTCTATGGGATGCAGCCCTTAAAAAATAATATTGTGTGGCCTGTTTTTCCTACTAGGCTTGTCCACTTCTAAAGTTCCTTACAGCCTTTGTGGCATGCCCAGCACTTGCAATATTTTAAGACCACACTTCTTGAAACCCAGTGAACATCAGCAAATGTCACCTTGCTTTTAAGAATTAAAAAAACCCTTCTTCTTCTCAGCTTTCCAAGAAAAAAATTCTGAAACAATGGAGCCTGCAGTGTGGAGGTCCCTTTTTATTTGCCAAAAGGCAAATAAAGTGATGTGAACCTATTAATTTTAAAATCTCAAGATTTCTGAACATTCGGAATTGGTGACACAAAATTTGCATATAGACAATTAAATGAGCCTTCTAATCAGTCAGTATGATAGAAAGTCTTTTGGATGCTACCCACAGAAATTGTTATTTTTATAACTTTTGGCTGGTTTAAATTATTTTTTAAATCATTCTCTCTCATTACAGTTTGATGTTACTTATCATATAACAGGGGGAAAAAAATGTGGTAAGTCTAAAAATCAGGAAGAAGCAGAAATAAAAAAGCCTACAATTTCCAGAAGTAATGCTGTCTCAGCCATATTAGGCCTTCAAATCCTTTGATGGAGAAGTTAATCTGAAGGTGGGGGAGTTGGACTCGATGATCTCCAGAGGTCCTTTCCAACCTCTAACATCCTGTCATCCTGTGATTCTGTGAAAGGTGATAAGGAGGCAAAGGTGTTACTACAGGGAACCTACAATTTTTACCTTTTTGCCTCTGTTTTTCCCAAGTCAGGAAAGTCTCAGAGAGACTCAGCTTTCAAAGAGGGCTGGAGCCTAGATATGTTCAATGTGGTGCATTATAACCAATTTTTCAAAGGCTGTTACAAAGCAGGAAAGTTGGAGCTGTATAGGTTTGTTCTGTAGGGTCTTCTCAAGCCGTTTAGCGCTTCAACACCGCTTGGCCACGCAGATGGCAAAGACAAGCCCTTGGACATAGTTGGAAGGAAGAGTTATTTATTGGATTAATTGAAATCAAGGGCTTAAATATATTTTTGAAACAGTAGGGAAGCCCAGGAAGATGTGAGAGGAGAGCAGGAAATCTCAGCTCTTCTTTGCTTCCCATCCAAAACTAGGACCCAGAGTTCCTGTAGAAACAAACTGATGTTTCTGCTCATCAATTTCCACCTTCTGTGTCAAATCAATGTCTGATGTAAATTGATGCCTAGTTCCTTAGGACAGAGAGGAGCATGCTGGAAGACATCTCAGCTCTGCATTTGCATCCTTTGCCATTCTCCCAGGCTAGACCACTCTTCCCTTTCACTATTTTTCCAGTATCTTCCTCAAGGGCACTAACACCAAAAAGAAAGAGGTCTGAAAATTAAGATGTTTCCCGTTAATTATATTGCCTTTTCTCTGTCCTGCACCCATTTTTTAATCCCTTTCAGCATTTTTTTGCCTATTCTATGTCGTACTTTCTGATCTTACAAATCGCTCTGTTGTGCAGTGCAGTATTACATACCCTCCTGACAGCTGAACCATGCCTACTGTTTCCCCCTTGTCCACTAATCCACTAAGCAAATTTTTCAGATTGGAGAGTGATGGACATCCACATGAGAGCCTCTCACAGGGATGGAAGGCAGAAGCATGCAGCCCAAAGGCTTTACGAAAAGGAGTCAAATTCTACAGTCATTTCCATGACCCAATCCTGCTCTCCAGCATAATGTGAGAGTAAAATTAAAATCAGCAGGGTGACATGCAAGTAATTCTGGCATGGATGGGGAGAGATTCATTTCTGTCATTTATGATATGAGATTATACTTGCTTTTAATATTCTCACACCTGTAGAATATCCTACCTTCCTTGTCAGAAAAAGGCAGATTTTACAGCAGAGCACTGCCTCCAGAGCTGAGCTGGCTGCAGCTCTCTGACCCAAACCACAAGGCATGAATACAGAGTGCTGGGAAATGCCTTGGAAGATCATATAGTCCAAATTCTGAGCTCAGACAGCCTACAAGACATCTAATTGTCCCTGATGGATGTTTCCCTAACCTTGTCTTAAAAAAATCTTTATTTATCCTTCTAATTAGTGAGTTTTTAAAATTAAATGTCTTTGGCTGCAAATTTAGCTGATCACCTCTTGTGTGCCAAACTGGTCCTCAGGGAAGTAATGTAACAGTAGATAAGAGGAGCTCTGAGTGCTCACTGGTATTTGATAGGGGTTTGGGGTCAAAATGAAGGCCAAAATAAGGATTTAATTACTGCCTTATTAGTGAAACTGTTATAAACAGAGTCATATGTTTTGGAGGATGAGGAAAGATGAGAAAACAAATGAGCGTGTCAGAGCATAAAAGTGAGCACTGTTGCTCCCTTTGTCCCTCTCCCATGTGCTCAGAAGAGGAGTGTGCTTCTCTAACCTGCCCTGGGCATGTCCTTTGTGTATTCTGTGCTCATCACTATTCAGAGTCATATCACTTTTGAGAAAGAAAAAACAAAAGTCAATGTTTTCTCTCTAGAATGGATGATGAGCAAAGTGCTGCCTTGATCAAACGTTTCCATTTTTGATGGATGCAAGGTTTTGGAGAACGAATTTCTTTCCTGATTTTTCTGTCCATCTCTTGTGTTATTCCTGCCCCACACAAACCAAGGATTTGGCTCAGATATGCATTGGGTTGGAAGAGACCTTTAAAGGTCATCTAGTCTAAGCCCCCTGCAGTAAACAAGGGCATCTTTAACTAGTTCAGGTTGCTCAGAGGCACATCGAGCCCGACCTTGACTCTCACTACAAATTTCCTCTCTAATCAAAAAACATTTTGAAATCTATTTCTCCACTTTCTCCCAGGTCTTTGGATGTCCTTTAGCATGTAAACAACAAAACTCCCATCCATGTGCAAGGGTAGCTATTGGTCTCTAACCAGGGAGAATTCAGACTACAAATTGGTGTTTCGCAAAGCTCTATTAATGGAAATATTAAATAACCTGTCAGATGGAGCAGGTTTCAAACTCCTACGAGACACTAACGTGGTGTAGTATCTCCTTGGAAACATTGCAACGTGGGGTTTGGCAGTATGTGTTGGTGATACTACAGATTGTATAGTGGGGACTCCTAGAGCTGCTGTCCACTGTAACTGGGCATC
Organism: Ramphastos sulfuratus; assembly: GCA_013399055.1. Taxonomy (NCBI): domain Eukaryota; kingdom Metazoa; phylum Chordata; class Aves; order Piciformes; family Ramphastidae; genus Ramphastos; species Ramphastos sulfuratus. Next base: position 3,448 of record WBNM01037855.1, on the reverse strand, counting down.
CAGCTTTCCAAGGCTTTCTGTATCCCACCTGATGAAATAATCTGTTCATCAACCAATTTTCCAAAGCTAAAAGCTGTGATCTGCTTCCTTTATTTCAGGCTCTGACGGCAAAGGCATTTAGCTCCAAATTCTGGGTATTGTCAATAGGGTTTCAGCACAACTTGGTATATTTTACTCACATCTTTAGAAATAGCTGTGCACAGAAAGCTGAGAATGTCTTCTGATGGATCATGACCCACATTTAATATTTAATTTGACTAGACTGTCTTTCTAGTACCAAAGGTACTTACGGGGAAATTTGCATTGAGATACTAAAGGAACACTTTAATTTCTGTTTGATCTGGCTTCAGTAACCCATTTTCATGATATTTCCTTTGTACTTTTGGGTAAAGCCACAGATGCATTTGTACACAGCAAAATGAGATAATCTAAGAGGAACATGTCAGGCCAGACTGCAGAAAGAGATGATATTTAAAGTGGATGAAGCAAAACACAATATGAGATGATGGTAACTTGGAACATTATGTACCAGATTACATTAAAAAAAAAAAAATTCCCCTTCTTCTGGGGAAGCATTTTATATAAGCCTTGGGAATTACCATCTGATCTGACATTCCCCCTTCTCATCCTTTCCCCATTGCAGTAAGCAAAGGTTTCTCAGCAAGCTTCCCCAGCCCAGGCTGCTGCTCTATACAGCCACAGCTCAGAAATTGGTGAAGCAGGTGTAACTCCACAAAGATAGTAAAGGTGTAGCAAACTGGCTACTGAGTGTGCTCCTGAGAAAAGGCTTTTTGGAAGCAGCACAAAGGTCTGCTTTGGCCTTGGAGATGGAGGAGCTGCACTGCCTGGGATACACCCCTCTCCAGAGGGAGATAATCTGGGCTGGCTTGTCACTCACATGATGCTGGATGTGAAACCTATGCCGAGACTCTTGGAGCAAGTTGATTTCTGTTCAGCAAAACCACATCTGAGGAGCTCTGGTGAGGTCCTCACAAGGACAGGATGGGATGTACTGGTTCAGAATTAACTCACAGCATGCAATCACAATGTCCCCTACAGTCTGCCAGCCAAGGTCCTGCTTCTGCACAGATATGTGCATGTTTAACCCTATGCAAGATGACCAATTCCCTTGGTCTTGTATGCATGGGACATTTTTGGATGTGATTCTTTGTAGGAATGAGTCTTATGTGTCATTATTATTAATATAAATATATGCTCAGCATCAACATTAAGCTGTTTCAGCCACAACCACTGAATACATAGCCACCCTCACTACTTGCTAGTGTATTTCAGTACAAGTTGAAAAGGAAGAGAAATCATTCATCATGGAAGCAGGTAAAACCAGAAAACATATGAAAGATTGGCATGCATCACATTTTCCTCTTTACTGACCCTGGGGATGCTTCAGTGTGTGTGAATCTTGGTAGCACAGGTGACAGCAAGGGCACACGTCTGTGCAGCAGCATCTTTCTGGTTTATGCAATGCAGAGAAGTTATTTATTTCTATATATTATTAATGTGATTGTTTAAGTGCCAGAATTAAGGCACTGAAGAATGATAGCTTCTGTCCATGCAGGCTGGAACATAGCTCAGTAAAAGGGAAAATATAAGACCTTGGTGCTAATCATATCATAATTAAATCCTGTATTTAGGGGTGAGTTCCACCCATCCTTTGCAGCAGTGCAAACTTTCCCAACCTTAGCATCCTCTAGAGCCACTCAACCCTGGCCTGAAGAATACCACCTCTGGGGCTGAGAAACTGGATGGTATTCTGGTTTTCAACCCCTTTTTACTGTAGTGAAATATTTCCAATAAAAATAGGAGCTGTTCAATGTATGGCTTCAGCATTTGCCAAATGACAGCAGCACTGGGACTTTACGGTTTAGAAAATCCCTTGTTTGCTCTTATGTGGTGTGTGAGATCATGGAAAGACAGAGCAATTTGCCTTCTGCTTGCCAAATACCCCATCACCATTTAAAAACTTTACAGCATCCCTTGGTGGATATATATTAGCACAGTTTAACTACTCACAGGTATTTTTCAGAGAAAGTAAATTAGAAGTATGAGAAAACAAGAGATAAATAGGGGCAGTCCTCACAGCAGGAGCCAGAGACAACAGGAGGGAAAGTGAGTCCTGGGAAACAATTCCCTTCAAACAGGCAAAGAATTGGCCTTTTAGGTAAACGCATGTTTGCTGATTATCTACTGCTGCCGCTGCTTACATTAACAGGCTGCTTTCAGGAGCAGTAACAGGAGAAAACATTTCCCTGGCTAGTCTGCACACCATTAGGTAAGTCCTCAAGTGTCTCTTGATGTTTGTAACAGGGTCAAACAAGTGCAGCAGAATCCATCCTCCTGACCACTTGCCTCCTCAGTCTTAGGAGGATCTGTTTGGCAAGCATCACAGAAATCGGGGGTGGAACAGCTCTGTGCAGCCCCTGCACGGGTTCCCGCACAGGATGCAACACTGGTACAGTGAAGAAGCTGTAAACACAGCTCTGGGGGTTGGTGGCTTGAGGAGAGCAATGCTAGCAGTTGAGATGAGAAAGAGCAGAGAAGTACCAGTACCAGCACTAGATCAGCTGGCCAGGCATGCATACTGCCCTGCACCATGGACTGGGAAAAGTGCCCACACACTAATGAGTACAGAGACATGGCAATTAGCTTGTAAATGCTTTGGATTAGGACCATCTGTGCCGTGCTTATACAATACCTGCTAATACAATGGACCCTCAGCCCGCCTTGCTAAAATGCTTCTGCAAGACAAACACCCAGAGAAAGGACCTTTTTCCTGTTATCACTGCATGTCACTTTTGGAGAAAGTAGAGGAAACAATTATTTTTCTAAAGAACATATTGTTACAACAGCTCTGAGAATTGTTGTTCAGACCAGCTCAATCCTGAACTCAGTAACACTCCAGCTGAGGAGCATGGTATGCAAAATTTTGGACAGGAAGGAATAAGATGGACTCGAGACAAATCTGCAGAATATTCAGGTACATTTCCAGGAAAAGACAAATGTTTCATCTCATTTCTAATAACAGTTATAGGCATAAGGGTGAAAGCAGTAGCACAGTACAAGCAATCAGATTAAGAGGGAAGATCATGACATCAAGCCTGAAAATCAGAGAGAGAAGGGTTTTGGTGCAGTATCTTCAGAGGACAGGCTGAAACTTTCCAGCATACAATCACAAAATTAGAACTTACAACTTGAAACATGCATGAAAGAACAACTAGGAAAGGAGTCCTAAAACCACTGAGGCCCAGTCTATGCCCTCTGCTCCCAAAATTAAGCTTTCTATTCATCGTACCTTATAGTTTAGCAGTTCATGGTGGAAAATATTGCAGTGATTTTTGTTTTTTTTTTTTTTGTTTGCTTATTTGTATTGTTGGGGTTTATTTGGTTGTCTTGTTGGGATTTTGGGGTGTTTTTGGTGGGGGTTTTTTTG
>WBNM01037853.1:1821-12612 GCA_013399055.1 Ramphastos sulfuratus | reverse complement strand
AGAGTCCATCCCAGAGCCACAAAGCTGCTGAAGGGAATGGAACAGCTCTGTTAGGAGGAGAGCCTGAGGGAGCTGGGGCTGTGCTGCTGGGAGAGGAGGAGACTGAGAGGTGACCTCAGCAATGCTTATAAAGATGTGCAGGTGAGTGGCAGGAGGCTGGAGCCAGCTCTGCTGGGTGATGCCCAGTGCCAGCACAAGGGGCAATGATGGAAGCTGAGGCAGAGGAAGTTGCATGGAAACATGAGGAGGATTTTCTTCCCTGTGAGGGTGCCAGAAGCCTGGCACAGGCTGCCCAGGGGGGTTGTGGAGTCTCCCTCTCTGGAGATATTCAAACCCTGCCTGGATGTGTTCCTGTGTGATCTGCTCTGGGTGATGCTGCTCTGGCAGGGAGTTGGACTGGCTGAGCTTTGGAGGTCCCTTCCAGCCCCTGCCATTCTGTGATTCTCTAGAGGGATTTCAGACCCACCAGAACATGTTCTTGTGCAGCCTTCTCCGGGCAAATGTCCTTTAACAAGGGGATTGGAATAGATGGTTTGCAGAAGTCCCTTCCAATCCCCACCTTTCTTGGATTCTGTGATTTGTAACAGGTCCAGCATCCCAGGAAGGTAGTTTGGTTGCATTTCCAGAGCTCAGAGTTAGGAGTAGCACTGTGTGCCACCCAGAGCTGGTGACCAGACTGGGAGCTGTATGCTACAAGTGTATAGGATCAGTTTATCACAAAACCAAACACCTTCCCTCCTGAAACCAAACCCAAGCACTTCAGGGATTTACCTGGCCAGCTTCACTGACCAAACCATGTAAATCTCCCTTGTAACCTTAGCCCAGGTCCATCTATCTGTGATGCAGAGCCAAGTTTGGTGAAACAAAAGCAGCAGAGGTCTGCAAGACCTGCCAAGTGAAAGCACAGAGAGAAGTCTTATGTGATGTAAAGATTTGTTTGCCATTGAATATAAAATCCTCCCCAAACAGTTTTAGTCTCTGCTTAACCATCTAGGGTAGCAAGAAGGAAATGCTGGTGCTGACAGACTCCACCAAGCTGTCTCATGGCACTGCTAGCACAGTAGTAATGTTAAGCCTTCAGAAAGTCTGAAGCCTTGAGGCTGTGTTGCTTCAGAAGCAGTCAGCAGCCTTCATGCTCCATTAGGTAGTTTGGACAGGGCCCACATCAGCTTTGAAACTTCTTCACAGCTTGGTCAGTAAGAAAATGGAGCTCTCCACAGAACCTACGACTGACAAGTACCAGCTTGGTCTGTCAAGAGCCTTTTTCATAATCTCTGTATCACCTTGCATTGCTCTCTGTCAAAATGCCCCTCAGAGGGGGATCTGCAGGTTCTGGTTGACAAGCCAGCAGTGTGCCCAGGTGGGCAAGAAAGCCACTGGCATCCTGGCTTGGCTCAGAAGCAGAGTGGGCAGCAGGGCCAGGAGGGGATCCTGCGGGGAGGCCACAGCTCGAGTGCTGTGCTCAGCTCTGGGCCCCTGACTGCAGGAAGGACATTGAGGGGCTGCAGTGTGCCCAGAGCAGGGCAGCCAGGCTGGAGAAGGGCCTGGAGCAGCTGGGGCTGAGGAGGGGCTGAGGGAGCTGGGGGGGTTGAGGCTTCAGCAGAGGAGCCTGAGGGCAGAGCTGATTGCTCTCTGCAGCTGCCTGCAGGGAGGTGGCAGTGAGCAGGGGGCAGCCTCTGCTCCTTGGTGCCAAGGGCCAGCAGCAGAGGCAATGGTTCCAAGGTGCCCCAGGGCAGGCTCAGGCTGCCTCTTAGGAACTCTTTGTGCCCTGGAAGGCTTCTCCAGCCCTGCAATGGTCTGCCCAGGGCAGTGCTGCAGTGCCCATGCCTGGAGGTGTTCCAGCAGCCTGTGGAGCTGTGCTTAGGGCCATGGTTTGGTGCTGAGCCTGCAGTGCTGGGTGGAGGCTTGTGCTGGGTGGAGGCTTGGGCTGGGTGAACCTGGAGGGCTCTTCCCCCTAGATGTGTTCTGTGATTCTTTGATTACACCTACAGAGAGGCTGCACCTTCACATTCCTAGCAAAACGCCTGATGAATCATTCCTTATTTGTCACTCTGTGGCTTTGCTGAGAGAGAACTGCTGCAAATTGGAAATCCAGATCATTTCACCACCTTCTTCCCTGCCCCCAAACGGTGCTGAAACACCACTGCTGAGCCACAGAGGCTGATGAAGCCGAAGGTGAACACAAGCCTGCTGTGGAACAGCAACTGCTCTGTGGCAGCAGGGTTCAGAAAGCCTGCCCAGGTGTCAGACGTGGCTGGGCTGAGGCAGCGCAGGGAGCAGGAGAGCAGAGAGGTTCAGCCTGCAAACTGAGGGCTCAGCAAGCCGAAGGCACTCAGGTGGCTGCCACGACCTGCTCTCGGTCCTGCTGCAAGCATGCTCCTGCTGTGCTGGCCTGCTGCTGGCAAACTGCCTCTGACCCATGGCTGCAGGCTGCCTGCTCCTGGGCTGCTCTGGGCGGCAGCTCGCAGTGAGGATGCGCAGGGCTCACATCATGCTGCTGATGTTTGTTCTCCCCCAGTCTTGCTTTAGAGGGCAGATGGTTGAGTTGAGGATTGCTCCCTGTGACTGTGACTACACACATGGAAGGTATGAGGCAGAAGTGCCCTAAGGTACACACAGTAGGATGTGCTGGGCTGCAGCTCACAGGTGAGGATGCACAGGGCTCACACCATGCTGCTGATGTTTGTTCTCCCCCAGTCTTGCTTTAGAGGGCAGATGGTTGAGTTGAGGATTGCTCCCTGTGACTGTGACTGCACACATGGAAAGTGTGAGGCAAAAGTGCTCTAAGGTACACACAGCAGGATGCACTGGGCTGATGCTCACAGGTGAGGATGCTCAAGGCTCACACCACGCCGCTGCTGTTCATTCCCCCAGCCTTGCTTTAGAGAGCAGATGGTTGAGCTGAGGATTGCTCCCTGTGACTGTGACTGCACACATGGAAAGTATGAGGCAAAAGTGCCCTAAAGTAAACACAGCAGGATTTCATGAATGGGAAGTGATGCTCTGGGGGCTGTGAGGGAGTCTCCCATGTGACGCCTGTTAGCACTAATCCTCCTGCATTTAGAGCAGGGACAGATTAGGCTCCTCTGGTGGTACAGTCCAGATTGCATTAGAATAAAGAGAAACTAGACAGACTTCCCCTATTTTCTCTAGCCTAAATATATGTGTGCAATAAAATCAGCCCATGCAGAAAGAGATCTAACTTGATCTCCTTGAAGCCCTCCAGGAAACAGGATAGAGTCCCCAAAAGGCAACTACCACAGACACCACAAGGCAAGCACATCAGGACTGATTGGACTGGAAAATCTGATAATTAAGCAAAGTTTGGAAGGATTTTGAAATGTTGGCTTCTGTGNCATGCTGCTGATGTTTGTTCTCCCCCAGCCTTGCTTTAGAGGGCAGATGGTTGAGTTGAGGATTGCTCCCTGTGACTGTGACTACACACATGGAAGGTATGAGGCAGAAGTGCCCTAAGGTACACACAGTAGGATGTGCTGGGCTGCAGCTCACAGGTGAGGATGCACAGGGCTCACACCATGCTGCTGATGTTTGTTCTCCCCCAGTCTTGCTTTAGAGGGCAGATGGTTGAGTTGAGGATTGCTCCCTGTGACTGTGACTGCACACATGGAAAGTGTGAGGCAAAAGTGCTCTAAGGTACACACAGCAGGATGCACTGGGCTGATGCTCACAGGTGAGGATGCTCAAGGCTCACACCACGCCGCTGCTGTTCATTCCCCCAGCCTTGCTTTAGAGAGCAGATGGTTGAGCTGAGGATTGCTCCCTGTGACTGTGACTGCACACATGGAAAGTATGAGGCAAAAGTGCCCTAAAGTAAACACAGCAGGATTTCATGAATGGGAAGTGATGCTCTGGGGGCTGTGAGGGAGTCTCCCATGTGACGCCTGTTAGCACTAATCCTCCTGCATTTAGAGCAGGGACAGATTAGGCTCCTCTGGTGGTACAGTCCAGATTGCATTAGAATAAAGAGAAACTAGACAGACTTCCCCTATTTTCTCTAGCCTAAATATATGTGTGCAATAAAATCAGCCCATGCAGAAAGAGATCTAACTTGATCTCCTTGAAGCCCTCCAGGAAACAGGATAGAGTCCCCAAAAGGCAACTACCACAGACACCACAAGGCAAGCACATCAGGACTGATTGGACTGGAAAATCTGATAATTAAGCAAAGTTTGGAAGGATTTTGAAATGTTGGCTTCTGTGGCTAATGTCTGTGCCAAGAGACCTTTGCTTCTCCAGCTCCTCAGATGCTTCTTAAGAAAAAGATGTTTAGAGCTGTACATCCCACTCAGAAAAGAGTCAACATGTCCCAAAGCCACACTGTGCTGGTAGGTCACAGGGGGAAAAGTGATAGCTGTAAGGGAAGCAGAATCAAAAAGCAAGGTTCAGTGACCCAGAACTACAATTCTCCAGAGTTTGAAACTTCTCTGAAGACTACTTGCAAGAACCTACCAGGCTGACATCTGCAGTGCCAAGCAATCAGATATCTGTGTGTGTTGGAAACACTATTCAGTAGGCATTGGAGCCATCAAACTGCATGGAAATACAGTTTGACTCAGAACTCTGATCTCTTTCTTAAGGCTAAGACTCCTCCGTCTGCTCTTTGATGGCTCCTACCTTTTCATCAAAGCAGCAGCTGCTCTCTTGGTCCACGTTGATCCAAGTTGGTTCATGTTGGTCCACGCTGGTCCATGTTGGTCCATGTTGGTCCATGTTGGTCCATGCCGGTCCATGTTGGTCCATGTTGGTCCACGCTGGTCCACGTTGGTCCATGTTGGTCCACGTCAGTCCATGTTGGTCCACGTTGGTCCATGTTGGTCCATGTCGGTCCATGTTGGTCCATGTTGGTCCACGTTGGTCCACGTTGGTCCATGATGGTCCATGTCAGTCCATGTTGGTCCGTGTTGGTCCACGTTGGTCCATGTTGGTCCATGTCAGTCCATGTTGGTCCGTGTTGGTCCACGTTGGTCCACACTGGTCCACGTTGGTCCATGTTGGTCCACGTCAGTCCATGTTGGTCCACGTTGGTCCATGTTGGTCCACATTGGTCCACATTGGTCCATGCCGGTCAATGCTGGTCCACGTTGGTCCATATTGGTCCATGCTGGTCCATGTTGGCCCATGTTGGGCCATGCTGGTCCATGTTGGGCCATGTTGGCCCATACCTTTGTGCTCTGGTACTTGTTCTTACTTGAATTTGTGTTTTCATAGATTCACAGATTGCACCAGGTTGGAAGGGACCCTCCAAGGGCATCTTGCCCAACCCCCCTGCAGGCAGCAGGGACACCTCCAGCTAGAGCAGGCTGCCCAGGGACACAGCAAAGCTGAGCTTGGATGTCTCCAGGGACAGAGCTTCAACCACATCCCCGGGCAACCTGTTCCAGTCTCTCCCCACCCTCACAGTGCAGAGCTCCCTCCTGATGCCCAACCTAACTCTGCCCTGCTCCAGTTTCAAACCATTGCCTCTAATCCTATCCCCACAGGCCCTTCTGAAGAGTCCCTCCCCAGCCTGCCTCCGTTCCCTTCAGATATTGAAATGCAGCTCTAAGGTCCCCCTGGAGCCTTCTCTTCTCCAGGCCAAGCTTTTATCTGTGGACTTTATTATCAGAGGTGTTGCATGCATATATGGGCTGTAGTAGTCATGGAAGCTTCTCAGAAGGAGAGTGATGCTGTGAACCCACCTCTGACAGTGATGCTCTCCCAGGTGGTGCCCTGCTAGTAACAGCACAACCTGTGCTAAGGTTTGCAGACAGGGTCTGCCACTGCTGGAACTCAGGAGCAGCAGAACTCTTGCCAGGCACTTGTAAACATCACAGTCATGTTACCACTGGTAACCCTGGTGCTGAGGGACAAGCACATCGTGCTGTAGCACAGCCTCTTGAAAGGGCAGGAGTTTATTCCAGCTCCATAAGTGCAAACCAAGTCTAATAAAGGATACCTTATCAAGCAGACTATAAACAACAGATAATAACCACTAAACAAAGCTTATTTATTGTTTTAATTGATAAACTCCTAGAGGGCTACAAGGATGATGGAGGCACTGGAGCAGCTCTCCTGTGAGGAAAGGCTGAGAGCCCTGAGGATGTTTAGTCTGGAGAAGAGAAGGCTGAGAGGGGAGCTGATCAGTGTCTAGCAATATCTGAGGGGTGGGTGTCAGGAGGATGGAGCCAGGCTCTTGTCAGCTCTGCTCAGGGATGGCCAAGGGCAGCACAAGGGGCACTAGGGGCAAGCTGGAGCAGAGGAGGTGCCATGGGAACAGGAGGGGAAACTTCTTTGCTGGGAGGGTGCTGGAGCCTGGAGCAAACTGCCCAGAGAGGTTGTGGAGTTTCCTTCTCTGGTGACTTTCCAAACCCACCTGGACATATTTCTGTGTGCCCTGCCCTGGGTGATGCTGCTCTGGCAGGGCAGTTGGACTGGATGATCTCTGGAGGTCCTTTCCCTGGTATGACTCTATAGGAGAGCTCTGAATTGAGGAAGAGCCTATGGAATCTTTAGGTATTTTAATACTAACTAAACCCAATCCTTTACTCTTATGTGTTTTAGGTGGAATTAGCTATTTTGGAATGATTATCATAAGTCTTTAAGAGAAAAGGAAAACCATAACAATATCTCTAAACAGCCATCTGCTTTGCAGGCCACAGGGAATGTTTCAGGCTATGATAGAAGGAGATGCTTTAAATCTATGCCTGCATTGTAAGTGTTTTTAAAGCCATGACTCACTTTGATTCCTGCTTAGACTGCACAGTTCGTAGAGCTACCTGCTGGGGTGATGAGAGGGGATACAGACACAAGACACCTTTTGGCCCTGAGATGGTATCAGGCATAGTTTTCAAGTGCTGCTGTCACATTTCATGCAAGCATGAGTGCAAGAAGGGTTGCTGGAATTAGCTCAGGTTCTCTGAGCCTTGCCAGAGAAGAGAGCAGATCTTTCTAATTTGATTGTTCCACTGCTCTGGGCTTCTACCAAGTATTAAGAGCAAGGAGCAGAGGCTGCCCCCTGCTCACTGCCACCTCCCTGCAGGCAGCTGCAGAGAGCAATCAGCTCTGCCCTCAGGCTCCTCTGCTGCAGCCTCAACCCCCCCAGCTCCCTCAGCCCCTCCTCAGCCCCAGCTGCTCCAGGCCCTTCTCCAGCCTGGCTGCCCTGCTCTGGGCACGCTGCAGCCCCTTAATGTCCTTCCTGCAGTCAGGGGCCCAGAGCTGAGCACAGCACTCGAGCTGTGGCCTGCCCAGTGCTGAGCACAGGGGCAGGATCCCCTCCTGGCCCTGCTGCCCACCCTGCTTCTGAGCCAAGCCAGGATGCCAGTGGCTTTCTTGCCCACCTGGGCACTGCTGTCTCATGGTCACTCACTGCCAACCAACATCCTCAGGGCCCTCTCCAGGTTGTAGCTTTCCAACCACACCTGCCCAGGTCTGGAGCTCCCCATGGGGTTGTTGTGACTCAGGGGCAGGACCTGGCCCTTGGCCTTGTTGAACTTCACCCAATGAGCCTTGGCCCATGGCTCTCATCTGTCCAGGTCCCACTGTAAAGCTTCCCTACCCTCTGGCAGCTGGACACAGTCACCCAGCTTCGTATCATCTGCAGACCTACTGCCTCAATGCCCTCACCCAGGTCCTTAATAGAGACAGTAATGAGAGCAGTGTTCCTCTTTTAACAAGTGAATACATAAATAAATACAAATCTCATGCCAAGATTGTGTACCAGCTACAGTTTAAAATACCCAAACCCTTTAGATGAGAACTGTTAGGGTAGGTATTTATTGCTTTCTTACAAAATGGCCTTTCTGGAGTGACCTAAAATATACACCCAAGCTCTTAAAACTTCTTGGGTAGAAAACAAATTCACAGGATAATAATGAATTTTCCATGGCAGCTCCCAAATGTTCTCTTCCTTATGCCTACAAGCAGGCTGCAGAGAGACTTTGCAAAGGGCTGCAGGGACAGGACGAGGGCAATGGCTGCAAACTAGAGCAGAGCAGCTTGAGATTGGCTGTGAGGAACAAGTTCTGCAGCAGGAGGCTGCTGGAACACTGCAACAGGTTGCCCAGGGAGGGGGTTGGGGACCCATGCCTGGAGATATTGCAGGTGAGGCTGGAGAGGGCTGTGGGCAACCTGCGCTAGTGGAGGATGTCCCTGCTGAGTGCAGAGGGGTTGGGCTGGATGAGCTGTGGAGATCCCTTCCACCCCAGACCTTTCTATGCTTCTATGATTCTGTTTGTTCTTTCTAGGAGTTAGAATCACAGAACTGTCAGGGCTGGAAGGGACCTCAAGGTTCATCCAGTTCCAACCCCCCTGCCATGGGCAGGGACACCTCACACTAGAGCAGGTTGCTCAGAGCCACATCCAGCCTGGCCTTAAACACCTCCAGGGATGAGGCTTCCATCACCTCCCTGGGCAACCTGTGCCAGTGTCTCAGCACCCTCATGGTGAAGAACTTCTTCCTAACGTCCAATATGAACCTCCCCACTTCTAATTTTGCTCCATTCCCTCCAGTCCTATCACTACCTGACACGCTAAAAAGTCCCTCCACAGTTTTCTTGTAGCCCCCTTCAGATACTGGAAAACCACAAGAAAGCCTCCTGGGAGCCCTTCACCCTAAGAAGTCCCTCACAAGAAGTACAAATACAGTTTAAAGAAAGGAATGCTTTAAAATGAGAAAAGCTAAATATTACTTCAATCCTTTTGAAACTTTAAAGCCTTTTTCTCATTTGCTCTTGGCACAGTGCTCTATATAAAGCAAGAAATGTAAATATTTATGGCAAGGCCTGGTTTTGTATAGCCCAAAATCTGAAGGATGATGGCCAACTGTCTTGTCAGTTCCATGGGGAGAGCCCAAAGCCAAGCAGCCCTTCTTTGTTGTCAGCTCCAGTGCTGGAGGGAGCTGGGGACTGCTAATAAGGGACTGGACTCTCCTGGCAGTAAGTAATTGCTAATTTCCTTTCCTGCTGTCTCAGTCCTGCCCCACACCCTGAGTAAGTGGTTGGTCTGAAGCATTGCTAAGCACCCATTTACTACCACCTGCATCATCTTCAGATTTTCTTCAGCCCATCCATGTGTTCTGAAGGTGAACATGCAATGTCCTGGCACAGGCTACCCAGGGAGGTGGCTGCATCCTCACCCCTGGAGGGTTGGAACTAAATGATCCTTGAGGCCCCTGCCAACCTTACCATTCTATGATGTGGAGATGTGGTGCCAGGGAGACCTTAGAGCAGCTTTCCTGTGCTGGAAGGGGCTGCAGGAGAGATGGAGAGGGACTTTTACAAAGCTTTGGGGTGACAGGAGGAGGGGTGTGATGGTTTGGGACTCTATGAAAATCCCCCAGACTAGACTCAGCCAGCTGGCAGTTAAGGACTGAAGCTCTGTTTACAGCTCAGCACAATGTANTCCAGGATCTGAAGGGGGCTCCAGGAAGGCTGGGGAGGGACTATTGACAAGGTCTTGCAATGCCAGGACAAGGGGCAGTGGGTTTGAAGTGGCAGAGGGGAGATTGAAAGTGGATGTTAGGAGGAAGTTGTTTGCAGTGAGGGTGGTGAGACACTGGCACAGGTTGCCCAGGGAGGTTGTGGCTGCTCCCTCTCTGGAAGTGTTCAAGGCCAGGTTGGATGAGGCCTTGAGTGACCTGTGCTAGTGGGAGGTGTCCCTGCTTATGGCAGGGGGTTGAAACTGGATGATCCTTGAGGTCCCTTCCAACCTTACCATTCTATGATTCTATGAAATCCTTGCCCGTGAGGATGATGAGGCACCTGGATAGGTTGCTCAGAGAAGCTGTGGAGGCTCCCAGCCTGGAAGTGTTCAAAGCCAGGTTGAAGCTGGTGCAGCAGAAGGTGTCCCTGCCTGTGACAGGAGGTTGGAACTGGATGGTCTTCTAACAGGAGGTAGGGACTAGATGATATTTAAGGTCTCTTTGAACCCAAACCACTCTGTGACTCTGTGATTATTGTAGATGATTCATACTGAACATTCCTTTGTTCCTGGCTCTGCTGAGACATCTCTGCAAAGGTTGAGAGATGCTTTAGCTGAGGACTCACTCATTCAAGCAGAGACACCTGAGCAACTTGGCATTTTCTAGCTTCTGTTTCAAAGTTCAGAACAGCTGCAGTGCAAAGAGAAGACTTTCTCTGATGGGCACACTCTGGGCTTAGCAAAAGTCTGTCAAGCTCACAGTACCCTCAGGGCTGTGCAGTTCTGAGAACAGAAAAAACCTGTTGATAGAAACCTCTGCCCTTGCACAAAGCTTCTCATGCATTGGGAACTTTGCTGGGGGTGTTGACTTCCATCACACTTCTTGGCCATTCCAAGGAACAGCACTCCTCTCTTCCTGGGAGAGCTTAAGGTAGTAGAAAGCAGTAGAAAGCATAGAAGGAATATGACTGACACAAGACTGGAAGGTGTAACTGCTACAGCTAGAGCTTGTGGTGCAGTTCAGGGGGACCTGAACAGGTGATTCTGTGCTCCACAACCTCTCTGGGCAACCTGTGCCAGTGTCTCACCACCCTCACTGCAAACAACTTCCTCCTAACAACTCCCCTCTGCCAGTTCAAACCCATTCCTCCTCCTCCTGTCATTATCAGACCTTATCAATAGTCCCTCCCCAGCCCTCCTGGAGCCCCCTTCAGATCCTGCAAGGCCACTCCAAGCTCTCCTGGCAGCCTTCTCTTCTCCAGGCTGCAGAGCCCCAACTCTCTCAGCCTGTCCTCACAGCAGAGCTGCTGCAGCCCTCTCAGCATCTTGGTGGCCTCCTCTGCACTGGCTCCAACACTTCCATGTCCTTCCTGT
>WBNM01037851.1:0-11341 GCA_013399055.1 Ramphastos sulfuratus | reverse complement strand
AAAAAAAAAAAAAAAAAAAAAAGCATCAGTGTTTTGAATGGAGAGGATTTCCTTGAAATAGGCACCAAGTACACCTAGAGGACAAAGGAAAGCTGGGGACACAGTTAGCTGTAAGTATGGTCTGACAGAGAAGCAATCAAGCAAGTTATGGAGCAAACTCTATCAGATTCAAGGAAAAGGCAACCAGCTTTAGTTGTGTTGCAAACTGTTTACTGGGGCTGCCCCTCTGAACAGAAATATGAAGGACTATTAACACTTGAATGTCTTTCTGACCTCTTGATCAAACTAAAAATATCATTAGAGCTAAAGCAGTGAATGGTACAGATGTGTCACTGATCTCCCCTTCCCCAGCATCCAAGGGGACAATGACACACAAGACGTTTCGGCCCACAAAAAAAGGATCTCAAACTCTTCACTAACCTGCCTGGGATAGGAAGGCTCTGTGGATACAGACAGGAGGAGGGAGGTAGAAAAGCAGTGAGTTAAGTATCTGTATGGTGGGCTGCATGGATATCATAGAATGGTTTGGGTTGGAAAGGACCTTTAAAAGTCATCCAGTCCAACCTCTCTGTGTTTTGAGTCATTTAGAAAGCTGCTCAGGAACTATGCAGCCCATGAACATCATTTAGTATGTGGAATTGCTTCTCCTGTTCATTGAGGATAGATGAGCTCTACACAATGCAGCAAGGGGCTGCAAATGTCCACACCTGCACAATCAGAACTGTCTGGTAAACACCACAGTAAGATGCTTCTGAACAGATTTGTCCTTGCAGTGCACTAAGCAAGACTTTACCAGCTCCATTAGGTGATTTATGGCCAGCAAGACAGCATCACGAGATGGTGGGTCCATGAGTTTGCTCAGGAAGGAAGCAATTCCACCAAGCTTCAGAATCTGAAAGGAGAAAAAAAACCCCACAAAACCAAATCCTCCAGCAGCTGGAGAAAGATGGCTACCTAAAATTAACAAGAAGTGACCACACCAATTAAAGAAACGGTGAATCATTCACAGCCTGAGTTAAAATGTCACTAATTAAGAACTAAGGATAAAAATAGACATGTATTAGTGCTGAAATTTGAACCATAAGGATCTGTTTTCATTCAGCATGCACACACATGGTATTTCTGATGCAATTCAATGCCAACTGCCAAAAAGGGAACTCCTCTCACTTCTAAAACTACATTTTACCAACACTCTTTTAAAGCATTATTTCCCTTCCTTTCCTCACTGACATTCTCACTGAAGCTCCTCTGATTAAATGGTAGTTGGGGGAGAGGAAGGGAAGCACAGCCCCAATTCTTTTTAATACACTTCACCTTTTATTTACACCAGACAATTCTCTTCAAGGTTTGATGCCTCTAGAGACAAGCTTGCACTCTGCAAAAGGTTCTGCAACTACCAGCTGAACACACTGCACTTCTAGTGTCACAGAATTCTGACTTGAACATAACCCTAAGCTCAGAGCTGCACTAACTTCATCTCTCAGCCTCTTCCAATGGAAAGTAAATAGGAAATTGGAAGATTCCTGTGTTTACCTTGATTTGTAAGCAGAGTTCTTCCAAAGGTGTCCTCAGGATCTCTGGTAGCTGATAATCATCCAGAAGGCTGGCACGTAGTCCATTGTAGAGATGGTAGCAGTGGCCTGGCTGAACTCTGCAATTATTTCAATCAACAACTGGATGTTTTTCCCTGTGACACTAGGACATTATGGTTGTGTCTGTTTCTGAACAGCTTTCCCAAGCTCCTCAATGACTCAGAGATGAAGTGTGTAGAAGTCGTTACAGCTTTCTGAATAGACCCATCCAGAAGGCATGCAGAACACAGAAAACTCCTATCAGCTGCTCAAATGGAGCAATGGAGAGACCAGGGAAGGTCTGAATAAGGAAGAAAATATTCCACCAGGTGCTCTGAGAGGTGAAATTTAAGGTAATTTGGTACATGGCTAACTGATGTTCACGTGTAGGCAGCTGTCACTTCAAAGTGTCATGGCCTCGCGAATCAGGAGGGAAGGCAAACACTACCAACAGAAATGTAACAAAATGCAGGACTTTTCATGAGAAGGAGGAAACTCAGGAGTTAAATGCAGCACCAGCCAAGCCAGTTTCCTGACACAGAAATCACTCTTTCCCCAAAAGCAAGAGACAGTTGTGCAGGCATCTACTGCTGGACACAAAAGCAAATCCTATCTGCAGCACACAAGTGCTCAAGGGCTGATGGGAGCCCAGCACCAAACTTCTCTAACTTTCCCCATCAGTCTTACCTTCCTGCTCGACCTTTCCTCTGCTTGGCATTAGCTTTACTAACCCACTCTGCTGCCATGGTGCTGATGTTGTTCTGGGTGTCAAAGTGAGTTTCTTTTATTTTCCCACCATCTATAACGAACACGACATCATCTATTGTAATGCTGTTTAAATGAGAGAGAAAAGAAAAGCAGCTCTTCATCTCTGCAAACTTGAGCTAGGACTTGAAAGCATCTTTTCCACCCCTCTCCCAAACTGTGAGACAACAACAAAAAGATCCATGTTTGGAATTTCATTAAGAGCTATGTTACCAAGGAGCTCCAGAAAGAGCTTGGTTTATTCTCCTAGGCCTGGCAGAAGTCCCCATGTGGGGTTATGAAGCCTGCAGAGAGGACAGGCAGCTCAGATTTATCATGTACAAAGCAGAGTCATTGTAGTAACATCCAGGATTTAATTGTTTAAAACAATTAAAGGAAAACTGCTGTTTAGTCTATAAGCATGTCTAAAGATAGAGTTGGAGATGAATAGTACAAACATGTATTCCTGGCATTGCTAAATAGGTTTATACTTGATTTATTTTGTGAAGTGGATGACATTTCTGCTCTGAATGCTCAGCCATTTACCTGGTCTCTGCAATGTTGGTAGCAATCACAATTTTCCTTACTCCTGGAGGGGTCTTCTTGAAAACCTGTAATTACCCACATCCCATTTACACATTTGGCAAAAATCAAACACAGGCTTACTTAAGATTTTGTGTAGCAGCTGTGAAATATGACAATAAAAAAAGCAGCATACCTGAGTCTGGTTAACAGTGGGCATCAATGAATGCAAAGGAATGATAATAAACCTATCTGGAAATCAAAAATCAGTAAGAGAGGTGGTGTAAGCACAGGGCAATTTGACAGGAAAATAACAAATCAGCTATGCAGAGCAGAGAGAATATTGCTGCAGAGAGAATATTGCTGCAAGCCATCTGCTCTTTCTGGTTCTGAACTCACAGGTTTATGTAGCACAGTGGCTGATTCTAAAGTTAAAAAGTAGAAAGGATTTGGTTATATTCTGCTATAAATTTAAGAAAATATATGAAATTATGGATAGTCATTTCTATTTTTTTTTAAATTCTCAACTCATTAAATAATTGCTTAAGCTTAATAAACTGACCCTCTCCTTTTCCTCACAAACCAACCACCTCCCCCTCCTCACAAACTGACCCCTTCCTCCTCCATCTTCCAACCAAATGAAAATCTTTATCCATGCTGAGTCCCCAACATGAAGTGTAAAGACAATCATCTGAACTGTCAAGAGCACAGTTAGATGAAAATCTGAGTTATGTAAACAAGACAAATTAAAATGGATCAGACAGCCACAGGGTATTTTAGTTCCTGTTAACAAAGGTTCTGGGAATAAACAGGATTTAAAGAGAGCTATCAGCAAAGCAGGAGACAGAGGTTGCTGGTCAATCAAGAGAGGAAGTGAACACAGGATGAAGAAAGTTTAGTTGTGAGTGGAAGTTATCATAGCTATAAGAAAGGACAAAAAGATTCAGATCTGAGATTCTTTGTCAGATTGTGCATTCACTCCTACACTGAGGAAGTGAACAGATGAATGGTACCAGGGAAATGCAGAAAATGCTGAACACTGCAGTCTGAGAGAGCAGGAAAAATAATCAATCCACTGCAGTACCAGCACTCACATGCAAAAAATCAAGAGTTTACCACTAACTCTACTGCTGGAACCGTACAATTGTATTGTTACCTGATTTAAACATGACTTGTGACATCAAGAGGTCGTGAAGAGTGCTGATGTTGTCCCAGCCTGGCAGAAACACTAGAATTGCTCCATCCTAGATAGAAAAAAGAGGAGGGAGGGGAGGGCAAGACAAGAGAGGAGGGAGGGTAAGGCAAGAGAAGTTAGAATATATTACATGCTGTGCAAAGAACCAGCTACTTCCACACCAATATGTTGGCTGGGTGACATCTAAAACCTGATTTGACTCCAATTTAGCATGTTTATGAGATTGTATCTTATAGAGGAGTTAATTAGATACATTTAATCTGAATAGAATAAATAAAAGCTTGATGAAACATCTTTCCCTTGAGTGCTTTAAATACTGTCATGTCAACACTAGAAGAATTGGAGCTGCAAACAGAGCACAAACTAGTGTAGAACTTTCAACATCAGGGAGAAAAATTTAATACAGGAACTTGTCCTTGTGATCCATACCTTAACTGATCTATCAACTGAAATATTATTTAATGTTTTTAATTAGCAGAGGTGGAATTAGGAAGGTGTCAGCTCATCCACAGGTGTCTGAGCACAAATGGTTAACCTACATATATTATATCTATGGCAACAGCAGGCTCTCTTACTTTATGTTTGCCACTGCTTCAGGCACCACATCCTTCTGACAATATTCTGATGTTATGACTAATTAAGATGATGTGTACTTGGGGATAAGTATTAATTAGTTATTAATTAGCTACATTAACTGCTTCTCTTGACAAACTGGAAATTGGAGGTTTCTCCTAGCTGTGTGTTTGGTCAAAGTGAGTAGACTTTTGCTGGGCTATAAAAACAAACAAACAAAAAACTAAACAAAACAAAAAAATCAGCCTGCAGAGCATCTAAGCCAGGTTTAGATCAGTCAGACAGGAAAACCACTGAAGAAACTGCACAGTCTGGACATGAGGCAGTGAACATCAACTCTTAAGAGCTCTTGATCTTATCCCCTCCCACTGCTGGGGAATTCAGAAGGGAGATTTAGTTGTGCACTGAAGAGGCTTTCAGACAGTTTTCCACAGTTGCATCACAAAAGGGAGCTTTTCCTACAGACTACAAAAGAAAATACTACCTTTGACAAACAAACACCTTGGTACAGAAAGAACTAAGAGCCAACAATTAATTTGGGGATTTATTACTTTCCATCACATAACTAGGATGTCTAATTAATTTGAATGCCTATTTAGAAGCCTAGGCAAGAAAAGAAAAATGCAGCAATTGGGATCAAAGTGTTGGTTTTGATCCAACCTTCAGATAGGCTCTTCTCACTTGCTCCCTGGGATAGGACAAGGAGCAATGGATGGAAGCTGCAGCACAGGAGGTTCTACCTCAACACAAGGGGGAACTTCTGTCACTGGAAGGGTCCCAGAGCACTGGCACAGACTGCCCAGAGAGGTTGTGGAGTCTCCTTCTCTGGAGCCTTTCAAGGCCTGTCTGGATGTGTTCCTGTGTGCCCTGAGCTAGATTGTCTGGTCCTGCTGTGGCAGGGGGGTTGGACTGGATGATCTCTCTGGGTTCCTTCCAACCCCTGAGATCTGTGATCCTGTTTTAAATGGGCTAATGCCTTCTGTAAGTGAAGACTCAGGCTCTTTATCCCTTGCTCAGAAAGGACCATAAATAAGCACATCGAACATACCTGTAAGTTTATGTGCACAGCTCCCATGAATACCCCCACCCCTGGTCAAGAAAAGGCTGAGCAGTGTGCTCCCCTGTCTGCATGGGCCCTGCCCCATCATTTCAGCAAGCACTAAGCAGCCATGTTCTAAACCCAGGGCCGAAGCAGTAAAGAGATATCTAAAGCTGTGATTACTTTGCAGTAGAACAGAAATGATTCCTTTTCACATCTGTGATAACTATCAGCTCTGACACCGCCAACAGCCCTGACCACAGCTCAGCCCCAGCACTTAGACCTGCTGGGAGCAGACAGAAGGGTACCTCTTCTTCCAGAACAATGTATCTGATCAGTGCTGCTATAAGGTCGAGGTCCACCTTGTCGTCATCCATCATCTCCAAGGCATCTATGGTACCTGGTGAATACCTACCAGCAAGGAAAGCAAGCATTGGTAACTTAAAACCACAATAGGTCACACACTCAGCTTTCTGCTGAGAGGCTCTGCAATCACACACCTCTGTGACCCACTACTGATCAATTTATTTCTTGGCCTGTTCAATTACTGTAGGACAAGATAGGCCAGACAGATACAGCATTGAGGATTTTGCCCTTAGAAAAGGGAGATGAAACCAAGCCCTCAGTAGTCACTATGGTTACCAAGCTGGACACACAGACAGTCCCCAAAATGCAAAGGACAAAAGACAGAATAGGAAGGTGCTGCTCCTGAAATAAATCAGCCAGGCTACCCAATTCATCAGTTTACAGAGACAAACGAAGTACTCAAATGGATGTTTCAAGTGGCCAGTTTCTACCAGATACACAAAACTTAGCTTGGTTTTAAGCCACTTCTAGAGGAATATTAAAATAGTCTGAGGAAAAGGTTGTGATGAGGGTTTTTTTTTGTGGGGTTGTTTGCTTGCTTTCAAACTAGCACATTTTGGATCATGTTGGTTCTGAGACTAAAATACTGTGAGCTCCCTCTCAAGGAAGACTGAGAAAGGGCAGAACTCAACAGAAGAAAACTAATGACCAAAGCTCAATACTTCACTGGTTTGAAGCTTCATTGTGCTGGAGACTGCCACAGACAACAGCAACAGCAAGCAACTGGCAGCTCCCTCACAGTTTGCACATGCAAAGGAAGCAAATTCTCCGTGGTAACTATGGCACTTCAACACTTGCCAGCCAGCTGTACAGCCAATCCCATCACGACTGTTCTCCACAGTGGCAAGAATAAAAGCAAGAGTTATGGAACACAGCTCTGAATTCTGTGTCTCAGATAGGAAAGCTCTAAAAACTCAATGCCAAAAACAGTAACTTGAGCACAACCTTCCCCGCAGCTGCCTCAGGTATTCTGGCCATCGTTCCCTGTAGATCTCCTCCTTCTCTTCTTTCTCTGGCCTGCTCACATGGCCCTGCATGAAGCCTTTCTTCCAGCGGGGCCGACGGTCTGTGCTTTCTGGAGTATACCTTCACATTTCAATCACAAACACAAATACCTTCACATTTCAATCACAAACACAAATACCTTCACATTTCAATCACAAACACAAATACCTTCACATTTCAATCACAAACACAAATACCTTCACATTTCAATCACAAACACAGCCATTCAAGTAAGACTCTCACAGTGATTTTTCTGGAGATCTTACTTATAAAACCAGGCCTTATCTCTACTAAAAACACCTAGAAAGAAATCTGAGCAAATGGAAAAGAATAGCTTGATTTAGTAGCCTAGAAATTCACCATACCAAAAGAAAGGGTTTGGTTTTTTTGAACTCCTTAAGCCAAGATCTCCAAGTAGCCAGGTGCCATTTTTAATTGGTGCAAAAGCTACTTCAGAGGCCTGGTAGCCTTGCCACAAGGAAAGGCAGAGAGGGCTGGGTTTGTTCAGCCTGAAGAAGAGAAGGCTTTAGGGGAGACCTTAGCACAGTGGACCAGGACATAAAGGGTGACTACCAGGAGGACGGAGACTCCCTTTTTACAAGAAGTCCCATGAAGAAGACAAGGGGTGATGGGGTCAAGTTACTGCTGGGGATGTTCCCAGTGGACTCCAGAAGAAACTGTTTCCCCATGAGAGCAGTTAGAGATTGGAATCATCTCCCAAGGGAAGTGGTGGAGTCCCTTACATTGATCAGCTTTAAGGCTCAGCATGGCAGGGTGCTGGATCAGCTCGTTTCAACTCTAGTGTTACCTAGAAAGATTGGACTGGATGGTCCTTAGGGTCCCTTTCAATCTAGCATTCTGAAGTTCTGTGATGCTAGACTTGCCTGGGAAGTTTCTCTCTTAGAAAATACAGCTAGTTCTTCCTTAGGTTATCTATTGCTGAAAATATACTAAGCAAAACCCCCAGACCCCCATCTCTGCTCTGAAAACACACTCACCTCAGCTTCTCAATGACATCTTCAAGAAGATATTCCACCACTGGGAAAGTGAAGCCAGGTATGTGGATCATTGGACAATGATCTGTTGAAGAAGGCACAGCTCAGTTTTTAAACAGGAATTAAAGATATTGTGCTGAGGTGATATAGGCAATAACTACAAATGAGGAATTGTTTGGGTTGGAAAAGTCCTCTAAGATCATCAAGTCCAACCTTCAATATAACACCACCATGGCCAATAAACCATGTCCCAAAGTGCCCTGTCCACATGTTTCTTGAACAGAGGGTTTAGCTTGAAAGCCTCTTGGGAGACAAAGTCAGCTGTTAATTAATGCAGCACAGGTAGCAATCACCANTTGAGCCCAGCACTGATCCCCGGGGCACACCACTGGTGACAGCTGCCAACTGGATGTGGCACAATTCACCACCACTCTCTAGGCCTAGCCCTCCAGCCAGTTCTTGACCCATTTCAGAGTGGCTCTGTCCAGGCCACAAGCTGCCAGTTTTGCCAGGCATGCTCACAATGAGATAAAGTGAGGGAGGAGAACCTCCAGTTGCTGGTACCCATCTGTAAACCTGAAGTAATGACCTCTTTTGGATAAAAATGAATCCTAAAAGATGTGAACTGCACTACAGTGCCTAAATGACTCAAGAGGAGCAGTGACAGGAAGCAGGTCACCTACCAAAATACTCTGAAAACTTCTCTGCATTTAAAGTAGCACTCATCAGGATCACTTTCAGATCCAAGCGAACATTCAGAAGATCTTTAATGATGCTCATTAAAACATCTGACTGCAGGTTTCTTTCATGAATTTCATCCAGGACTACATGACTAATGCTGGACAAGTGCCTGAAACAGAAAAGCAGGAAGGTAAACATTTGTTTTTAACAAAATTAAAGAAAACAGAGCCCAGGCTGTTAGAAACAGCTGAGCAGTGGAGTCATTTTGTAATTGTATTCGGTTTATTAGACAGGAAAGCTTACTTGTCTGACTGGAGCCACTGCAGGACAATTCCTGTGGTACAGTATAAAATTGAACCTTGTTTCCTTGGCAACCGACTGAAAGAGACACATAAAGAATTCCTCAGTTCTCCTCCGTACTTCACAAAGCACTTTAAAAGCTTCCAATGAGGACAGAGTCGCTCCAGACGTGATGAAGTGCATCTCACTCTCCAGCTTCTCACTTACAGCTCGATTGGAGGACTGAGGACTCAGGCCAGAGGTGCAGCATTTTTGTTGATGGGAGATGAATTATTTGTGATCTGATCTGATCAGCCCTGGCTCCCCAGACATCACTTCTCACCATTTCCACATTGGCCTGCTGACCCCAAGTTCTTGCAGCTGTCCAAGCTCAGCACAGATGACAGCTAATAGACAGCAGTGTAACATCCTTGATTGAATAGTGAAGAGTCACACAAATAAGATTCTACAGACTCAGATTAACCTGCTGAAAGGACTAAGCTGTCTTCTCTCACTGGCAGAGCTTCTCCTCAGGGATAACTGAGGTTCCATTATTTGCTGGTAACATTGCAAATCTCTTTTCTAAATGGCTGATGCAAATGCAAAAGTTTTTCCTTTGTGGCACCACAGCAAACTTCATGACCTGCTCCCAGCAGGGGCACTCAATAGCTAAGTGTAGCAAATACATAGTTTTCCCCAGAAATATGGCTTATAGCATTATTTCATTGAAATTCATAGATTAGGGACATCAGTTTTATCTCTGTCTACAGCAGAACCTCTTGGAAGAGCACAGAAGTGCACATGGTGCAGCCACTGTTATAGGCTGCACTGAACACAGCAATCTCAAACTTATTGCTGTATTTCAGAAACCTTATTCCCTGTATCAGATCTCCATAGGAATTCCCTTTGGAGAAAATACCAGAATGAAAGCAGCTGTCCAAGTTCAGAATTACTTTCCAGGTTTTTCATGTTTGAATAAGGTCTGCTAGGGGAATGCTCTTACCTCTGCAGGCGAATTTGGTATCCTGTACTCTTGCCATTGCCACATGCTTCTGCCCTTTCAGCAGCAACTCTCTCAGCCACCTGAGAAAAAAATAAATAAAATCAAAATTAAAAATATTTTTTCCAAAACAATCCCACAAGGTTGCTCTTTAACTACTATCAGCAGGAAATGCCTCAAACCAAGGTTACAGAAGCCACGAAGAAACACTCTGGAAATCCCATTTTCCTCCCCCATTGAGGACAGTGCTTCCCATCAGCAACCCAAGAACAGGTTTGCAACCCAGATATATTTTAAAGGGTAAATAACTACTTAGGCATTGGCAACACATTGACTCAAAGCAGGGTGAGCTTTTCCTCATGGGAAGTAAGGTTCTGGAATCATTTGACACGTCACTATCAAGGAGGGTAATTGCTGTGTACTTAAAAGCCCAATTCTTGCTCATTAATGCACCTCTAAAAGGTCTGACCCAAGAGTATCACTGGTGTTTGCTTACATTGACATTTGCACTGCCCAAATCCATTAAAATCACATGAGGCATGATTAAATTCAGGGAAGATTGAGTGCCAAAAAAAGTATGAAGTTAGTGTTTATTAACAGAATTGTTATCTGCAGTAGAATCCAAGATGACTGAAAGCACACAAAAAGCCACCTTTGCTGTCCACTGCAGGCTGGATGCTTATCTTGACCTTTCCATTTAGGATAAGCAGTTTCAGAGGTCATTAGGAGTTTTTTTCACATCTTCATTTCCAATAATCCAGCAGACTGCACACTCAATTCAGAAGCTTGCCCAGGAATCCCAGCCCCAGTAAGCAATGTGTTTTCATCAAGGATTCCAAGTAAAGCACTAATTTTTCCTCTCACTTATTGGGGAAACAAACAGTGACAAGAAGTAAGTTACTCTGGGTCAGGTCAATCCCAGGCACAAATCCAGGCTGGGTGCAGAGTGGGTTGAGGGTAGCCCTGAAGAAAGATTTGGGGATGATGACTCATGAGCCAGCAATGACCTTACACAGCTCAGAAAGCAGCTGTGTGCTGGGCTGTATCCAGGGGAGTGTGGCCAGCAGGGCAAGAAAGGGGCTTCTGCCCCTTGACTCTGCTCTGCTGAGACCTCACCCCAAATACAACACTCAGTTCTGGTGTCCCCAGCATGAGGTCACAGAGCTGCTGGAGTGAGGCCAGAGGAGGCCATGAAAGTGATCCAAGGGCTGGAGCAGCCCTGCTATGAGGACAGGCTGAGTGAGCTGGGGTTGTTCAGTCTGGGGAACAGAATAATTCTGGGGCACCTTAGGCTGCCTTCCAATAGCTGAAGGGATCCTACAGAAAGGATGGAGAGGGATTTATGAAAATAAGGGTGTTTAGAGACAGGAC